>NW_004624897.1:624558-663560 GCF_000247695.1 Heterocephalus glaber | reverse complement strand
CTCCATCAATTTTGAAAGATAGTTTTGCAGGGTACATCAATCTGGGTTGGAGGCTGTTTTCCTTTAGGGCTTGGAATACATCACTCCAAGCTCTTCTTGCCTTAAAGGTTTGCATTGAGAAGTCTGCTGTGATTCTGATGGGCTTTCCTTTGTATGTGATTTGTTTCTTTTCTCTTAACTGCTTTTAGAACTTTGTTCTTCTGTTGGGTTTCTGGAATCTTAGCAATTATATGCCTATGTGTAGATATTTTTTGATCAAGGCTAGTTGCAGTCCTATACACCTCACTTATCTGTATGTCAAGTTCTTTTCCCCTGCTTGGGAAGTTTTCTGCCATTACTTCTGTGGACAGTTTTTTCATGTCATCTGCACTCTCTCCTGTTTCTTCATTGACTCCAATCAGTCTTATGTTATTCTTCTTTGCATCGTCTAATAGCTGCTGGATTGATTTCTCATAGTCCCTTACAATTTTGAAGCAATTTTTCTTTTCCTGGTCACTAATTGCAGTCTTATCTTCTATATCTGAAATTCTGCCCTCACATTGGCTCATTCTGCTGTGGAGACTTTCAATGGAGTTTTTAATCTCGTGGAAATCTGTTTGCATCTGTTTTATGGATTCCACTTGTTTTCTATGTTGGGATTCCATCATGTTCTTCAGCTCCTCTCTAGATTTATTAATCATGTCTTGCACTATCAGCACAATCTCTACTGTTATCTGAGAAATTATTTCTAATTTCATTTTTTCCAGATCCTCTTTTGTTGCCAGTTCAGGGAGTCCAGGTGGTTGAGTATCAGAGTTTTCCATCTCATTTTCTTTTGTGGATGCTGTAGGTGATCTGGAAGTCTGGTTTTGAGATTTATTTACATGTCTTCTCATTTTGACATGGGGGGGGTGCTGTTGGTGCCCATGCGGCTCACCTCCTCTGCACTGGGAGCAGTGGTACTACAGCCCAGAAGGCCCTTCCTCTCCGCTGGGTGGTGCAGTAAAATATTAAACAGCTCTTTCTCAATATGTGAGGATCCAACTATTTCCAGTGCTTAAGAATACATTGTAAAGGAGTAAGAGAATTTGATTTTGAGTTTCCCCAAAACAACAAGCCATCTCTTTTAATTCCTATTTGTTTTTTTATATCCTCTCAAAGCATCCCCTGAGGTGACCTGCTCCAGAGCAGGTGTCTGCTATCTAGAGAGTGACCAGAAGATAGGTCAGGTTTGACTAGCCACCCTTACTGACTCGTGCCCCTACCTTTTCTGGAAACTCACACTTATAACTCTAGCATTTGTTTCCAAAAGCAAAGCTACAATTGATTCCAGCTGTAACAGTCATGTTGGAAGAAGGAAGCATGCTAGCAAAATTAAACCAATGATCAAAAGACCTGAACAACTGCTTTTCAATTCTTTGAAAGAGAGTAAGGGGAAAAAAATCAAAGGGCAAATTGGAAGTGGTTGGAGCACTTCCCAGCCTACAAAAGAGATCAACTGTAGAGATAGATATTGGTAAATAATGGTCAGAAAAATCCTGCCCTGGGCTCTAGTGCAAAGAAGTCCCCAAGACATTTATGCTGTCTATCTAATCACTTAGGCAATCTTCCTTAGCAACACACATACGAAGCTCACAGGTTGTCTTAGTTACTTTTCTCTCACTGCTGAGACAAAATACTCAACACCCAAAGTTAAAGGGGGAAAGCCTTATTTAGCTCACAGTTTGTACAGGTTTCAGTCCATAATTGGCTGGCTCCAAGGCAGGGTAGCTTGGCAGAGGGGCATTGCAGAGGAGAACAGTTCATGGCAAAACAAAAGGTAACAAAGGCTACAAGGGACCTTAACTTCGTCTTTCTGCCCCTTTTATCTTATCCAGACTACTTAGGGCAGGTAGCACTCACATCCTTAATCCTAGTGCCATTGAGCCTAGCATTCCACCATGAATCAATTCCAGCATCACTCTCTAGATCCAGCCCCCTCTGAAAAAGTCCCACCCATGACTACATGAGCCCTTAAAGGGACATCTAAACACAAGCCATAACACAGGTTAAAGCCTGTACCCATCGTCTAGCAACCACAACTTACACATTAGCAAAAGTACTTCCCTCCCTTACATAATGGTAATGGTACGTCACATAAATGATGAGAACCTGGCCTAGGAGGAGAGAGAGAGAGAGAGAGAGAGAGAGAGAGACAGAGAGACAGAGAGACAGAGAGAGACACACACACAGACAGACAGACAGGAAGTTAGGGATTCTCCCTCAAACTGAATGTGTTTTGGTCCCTTAAATATTGTGCTTGAGGAAATAGCTCCTTCTGGTCTTACCCAGAAGTCACTTCTTTTTACAGATCTCAGGATCAGTTTCCCATAATTTGAGGACTATTGCCCAGAACACTTAAGCAGGGACATGCTTTCATGTGTGTTCTTCTGGACTGGCAAAATTTCAATGTCTCATCTGACCCAGAGACAGGGTATGCGTACCTTATCTAAGATAACTTCCCTGTCTTCACCATTAGTAAATGCTCGTTTTCTATGGGCTCAACTTAAAAGTTTTCAGTTGTTGGATAAGAAGGAAAAGTTGAGACCATTTAGGGTTCCCCCTTTTCTAATCTTTAGCATAAACATGCCTCCAAAAAAGGAAAGTACGAAATGACAGGAAAAGATCAGAAATGAGATCCGAAAAAGGAAATATTTTCTTGTCATGCTCATGGTGAGTTGAGACAATTTGCCCATGAGTTGTCACTCTCAGCCTGGAAAGGCAAGAGTGGGGAATCTCAAGAGCTAAGATTGCCTCCTCACCAGTGAAAGATCAAATTTGAAAGGGAACTGAGGCAAACAGGCTTGACATTCCCCTCTAAAGTGTAGAGGGGGGATCAGGCCAGACTGTCCCAGGGAAACCTGTCCTCCAAGTCTTAAGAACGGCTGCCAGACTATTGGCTTTTAACTGGCAGTTGAAGTGGTTTATTAATACACATGCATATTTCCTAAATATAAACTAGATTTCATAAAAAGACCCATTTTACATATTTCATAAATTCACATTTTGGTTAGTTTCAAAGTCCACTAGGGGATGCTCTAACATTATTTTCCCCTAGCACTAAGATAAGATAACAAACTATAACAGTTAAAAGAAGTCAAACAGGTCAAGCAAGGAACACCAATAAATTCAGCAACTAGTAAGTCCAAATGCAGCATATACAAAACAGGAATACAAGACCTTCCCTGCAAAAGTAAAATGTCCCATCAAAGAAACATCATAATTTCCCCCTGTTCTCAATTTAAATTTGTCATCATTTTAACAATAAATGATGCATAAAAAGACAAGGCATAAGTAACTGACAAACAAAGATGACAATTTCTGATTACCTAAATGAGTCACAATCCAGAATCCATGAAATAAAAGCAAACTCTTACCTCCTTCCAATTATCTTGCTGGAGCCTTCAAATGATATAGGGAAAATAAATGTAACTCCCAACCTGCTAGATGTCAGATATGCCAAGTTTGTGTTCCCCAAAATTGAAGAACGAATTCTAAGGAACAACAAAGGGTAGGAATAGGAAAACTTTTTGAGAGAGATAGCTCCTGAGAGATAGGAAGGGGCCCTAAAGTGGGTTGCCAACAAGCCCACTTCTCAAAGGAAGTTTTATAGAGCAAAATCATGAGGTGGGTACAATTTGTATCAGAACTATGATCAACCAGTAAGATTACAAGTGTAGCTGCTAAGGTAATATTGAGCCAATGAGGAAGCAGGTCACATAGCAAGTGTAGATGGAAAGAACAAAGATCCTTTTTTTTTAGGAAGGGATGGATCTGGAGGTCTTGGCTACCCACCAGGGTGACTGATGCCTATCTAGACTTTATTGGACCAGGTGATGCCAATGATCTTATCCCCTGGGGAGGTATGCAGGCCTAATCATTCCGTCTTTATCTTTAGACCTGGCCTCCAACAAATGTGCCTCTGGCCACATTGTAATGTGTTCTCATCCTCTGCACTGACTCCCTCAAGGGCCAAGCTCTGTCTGACTCCCTATATTTCTACCTATCTTAACTGTCTATAATATTAGGGTCTCTGGAGAACTGACCTAAAGCACCTTTCTACTCACTTTCTGGTGTGGTCAAAGGCTCTGTAATTCTCAAGCAGTATAGTCCTGAAATGGAGCTGAATAGCTTAAGGTCTCTAGTGTGATATGTCAAGTTCTTTCTGAGTTCTCTTTCCATCAGGGTGGAACTAAACTGCATTTCATTATTGGTCCAGTCCCCAGTAAGCTAATTCTGGGTATTTACCTGTCCCAAAAACAAAAAATAATTCTCAGCAATAGTGGATTTAAATCCTATTAATGAAGACAAACTTTCCTAGAGGCAATACAATTTGCAAAGCTATATTCTACTCCACATTATATAATTAGGCCAAGCCAATTCTGCTCCCCTTTTCTGTCTTCTTCCCTGACATCAGTGGTACACAGGAGAGAGCTGTGACCTGCTCTGGTTGAAGAAGACGCCAACTACCCAGAGGGCCAGTGTCAGTAGCTCAGAGATTCACCAGGGGCTTTGCTATAACAATTCTCATAACAATGTCAGTGGACATTAATCCAGTTTTCTCTAAGTGTGGTCCCAGGACTAGCAACAGGAGCATCACTTGGGAACTGGTTACAAATGCAAATACTTGGGCCTTCCCCCAAACCTGATATATAAAAACCCTAGGGTTAGGGGTAGTTTCAGCTATCTGCATTTTAACAATCCCTCCAGGGCCTCTGGTACAAACTGAAAGTTGGGAACCATTGCTTTTGTTAAATCAAGCATCTTCTGTCTTTAATCTCTGCAAAAAGAAGTGAAAAATCAAATAATGTAACAGATCCCTAACTAGAGAAGAGAGGGAAATTAGAATGGAAGGTTAAGGATTTGTTGTTCTTGCATTTACACAGCTCCAGGGGCCTCTAAACTAAACCCAAATGACTTCAAAGTACAGTACTTTATAATCTCTGATAGGAAGGGTCGTAACAACAGAAACAGGTCACAAAGGAAAGGGATTGAACTGGAGTAATAAATTGCTTTTGTCTCAAAGAAGTCTGCCATAGATTTTAGGCCCCAGAAAATAACAATTTTAATAATTAAAATTTATTCTTTTGTGGAAAGGAGTTTCTATTTCCTGGGCTTTCAAACTCTATGTGAAGCTCCAAAGAGGTAGGAGGACAAGGTGGGTTTTGAAGGGTGGGATATGGAGTCTGCAGCTAGAGTATATGAAGGACTTAGGATTGAAGCAGAAAAACCCAATGAAAAGTTGGGGCAGGGGTCCGGGCTCAAGACCTTTGTCAAACAAGTGCGCAAGTGATACAGAGATGGGGATGCTACTCTGTTTTTTTAGAAAGGGTGTTTTAAGTTAAGGATCATTTATTTTAAGAGGCAAAAATGTAAAACTATAATTTAAATCATCTTCCAGGAGTGGAAACATGCAACTAATTCATAGGGATAAAAAGGTAAAACATTTTTAGGTCTTAGAGAAATGGCTTTTTCTCTTCAGCTGTGGAAAAAAACACTTTTAGGCTTGCGCATGTTCTGGATCACTGTCCTTGTCTCCTTTGCTTTGTATGTCCATCTTGGGGTTTTCCTTGATTTTTTCTGGTAAGCGACATCTGCATGATCCAGATCACTGCAGGTTTCCTTCTCCACAGCCTGTATGAAGACTCTGAGACACGGTATGTGGTAAAGTGAGTTTGCTGATTGACAAGATTAGAGGAAAACTATGAGACAAAGTCTTCAAACTAATTGTTGAAGAAAAATTCAGAGATGAAGTTTAGTAATCCCTTCCTTCAGTATTCATGGAGGATGTGTTCCAGGACTCAAATCTGCATGTGCTCAAATCTCTCATATAAAATGGTAATGGAAAAAATGGAAATAAAGTCTTTGTAAATAGGGAAGGGTGGAGGGCGTGAAGGGAGGGCTAGGAATGGGGAAAAAGTAAGAACCAAGATGCATTATGTAAAGGTATAATTCCCAATGAGAAATGTAATTGTGTTGTATACCTACAATGTACCAATAAAAGAATTTAATACATAAAATGGTATAATATTCGCATAGAACCTATGCACATCCTCCCATGTACTTTAGTGAATTTTTTTCTTTGGTACCAGGGATTGAACTTGGGACCTTGTGCTTGCGAGGCAGGCAGCAGAACCACTGAGCTAAATCCCCAGCCCACAATCCTCCCATGTACTTTAAATCATCTCTAGGGTACTTACAATGCCTAGTACAACACAAATGCTATGCAAATAGTTGTTATACTATATTGCTTAGGGAATAATTATAATAAAATGTCTGTACATGTTCAGTACAGATATTTTTTCCAAATTTCTTTTTGGTACTGGAAATCAAACTCAGGACCTTGTGCTTGCAAGGCAGTCGCAGTGCCACTGAGCTAAATCCCTGGCCCTAAATATTTTTGATCTATGATTGATTGGATCCACAGAGGTGGAACCCATGGATATGGAGGGCTGACTATATTGAGGATTTACTGGCATTTATGAAATATACAAGGGAGTATGGTCCCTCTGGAGACACTCTCAGACCAAAAGCAAGGATGAGACTTACTCAAGCAAAGCTGAAATTTTTCAGAAAGAATGACTGGTTGAATAAGGCCAAGCTTGCTAGTTCAAGATTGGTTCAATGTAATGAAGTTGGACATGGCCCATTTCCTGAACCCCAAGTCTGATTGTGGCTTTTGAGAGCTGTGTTGACCCATTAAGGCGGTTGACCCCATATATACAGGTTACAAACAGTCATAGTTTCACTATTGCACCATTTTTCTACTGATTCAGGCCAGTTTTCTAGTAAATTCCTTCTAGGGGAGCCCTGACCACATGCTATTTTTTTTAATTTTTCATACCCTCCAGGCCTTGGATTCTGCAAATGTTCTATTATATTAAATCTAGCTTGGGGCCGGGTATTTAGCTCAGTGTTTCTGTCTCCTGCCTTGCAAGTGCAAGGACCCGAGTTTGATCCCAGGTACCAAACAAACAAAAAAAAACCTAGCTTTTGCCATTGTGATCATGAACACTTCCACAATTAAAAGTTGATGGTTTATTTCTGGAGGCAAAAGACATTAACTAGACAAGGTGGAAAAGAATGTAGCTTGTGTTAGGAGATCCCCAAGACCACCCCCAGGTTTGACAATTAGCTAAGAGAACTCACAGGACTCAGCATATAGTCACACAGCTATGGCTTATTATAGTTAAAGGACTTTAAGCATAGCCAGCAAAGGGAAAAGGCACATGGGGAGAAATAAGTCAGCAGGAAACCAGGCACAAGCTCCCAAGGCTCCTCTCCCAGAGGAGTCACACAGAACGTGCTTAATCCTCCCAACAATAAGCTGTGAGAAGAAGATGCATGAAGCAGCACCAAGCAGGGAAGCTCATTAGACCCAGAGCGGAGCAGTTTTATTGGAGGCTGTGTCTACCGCACCCCCCCCACCAAATTCCAGACTCCCAGAAGGAAAGCAGAGGTTTAGCATAAATCATATTGTTTGTACAGTTTAGGTTTGGTGAGCCATTCTTTTTTTTTTGGTACCGGGGATTGAACTCTGGTCCTTGCGCTTGCACAGCAGGCAGCGAAACCACTGAGCTAAATCCCCAGCCCCTGGTGCACCATTCTTAGTTAAAGGTAGGAACTCTCCCTAAAGTCCAAGTCCCCAGACACCAGTCAATGTCCAACCTTCAAGCAAGCTTTTCAGAGGACAGCAATTTGGCATGGAATGTTAACTCTTTTCTGCACATATTCCAATGTTCAACTTTATTTAGGACACGGTAGTGGAGACAGTAGATATTTCTATAAAGGATTTACCAATTTCAGGGAAAGTGTTTATATCTCTTATGTTGAATAGGACCTTTGACCCTTGGATTAATTTTTCTGTCAGATCTTGAAAAGGGACCAGCAAATTATGTATGGCCTGGATGCCAGACATTGGATCTGTTGTTTAATACTGGAATTCTTCATAAGTAATTCTTGTGATATTTTATCATTTTTTTCTAAATAATTTTGAGCTTTTCTCTTGGATGCAGTTAAGTTACTTGGAAATGGTCTGATTTTTTCAAGGCTTGCTTTTCAGCTTTGTTAAGCTGAATCAGACCAGACCAGCCTTTAGTCTGGGGCTAGCTTGACTCACTATTGGTCTAATGCTTTCCTGAGTATTCTACCTAATGCCCTTGTATTGCAAGGATTCTTCACTTTGACTATTGGCAAGATGAACCATTTCCAACCCTGTGTGATATCCAAAAGCTTTTCCACCTGATCTTTTTTGGAGATCATTTCCTGGTTTACACACACACACAGGCACAGGTTAGTTCTAAGCGGAGGTGTTGAGAGAAACTCTCTGCAGGCCTCTAGAGATCAATTACTGGGCAACATTCTCTTCTCTGGTCTTTGTCCCTGCAAATTCTAGCCACCTTAGTCTCTCCAGATTCAGAGACTGGGGCATCTCTTCCGGTTTCCTCCCCTGCACTACAGCCTGGAAACTTGCTCCAGGCATTTGGCTAAAACAATTGTAGAGCTCATCTTTTTTCCCTTCTCTTAAGGGCCTTGGTCCTGTACAGCCTATTGTCCAATCAGTGTCTGAGAATCATAACTGCATATATTTTATCTGGTTCTTTAGTAGTTTAAGTAGGAAGGTAAATCTGGTTGCTGTTACTTCATCCAGGCCAGAACAATATTTCCATCTAATCTATTACCTATACTGTATTTCCTTTTTGTCAGTTGACCTGATAATGTCTTCCATACTATTTTTACTTCCCCTTCAGTATAGTGGTGAATCTAGGCTTGGATACTGGATGAGTTGTCATTCCTTCTCAGCATCTTTTAAACTAGAACATTTCCATAACCTTTGTCTTTGATGACAATGACATTTATGAAGAATAATTGTTCCTCCCCTTTTATCTTGTTTTGAGTCTGTTTGATGGCCCCTCATGATTAGAATACTGCATAGGTGATATTATATCCTTTTTACAGTATGATGTCTGGAGCTACATGATGTCCATCTCTCCTTCATTGCTAAGAATAACTTTGGTCACCTGGTCAAGGTGTTGTCCAGTTTTTCCATTGAATAATTAATGCATTTTTCTTCCTTTGAAACTAATGAGCAATCTGTGGGGAGATACTTAAAGATCATGGAGATATTCTTTCATCAAAATTTTGCTTAAGTGGTAGATGACAATGACAAAAGCGTGTGTCAGAGTGAGTGGTCCCAATAGGAGCCAGAAAGCAGACAGACTGAAGTACCACAATCCCCCTGCAGGGCACCCCTTCAATGACCTAAGGACCTCCCTCTAGTCCCCACTCTGGAAACTAAATCTTTACATGTGAACCTCTGGGGGACATTTCCCCAAGCCATAGCAGCTTATAAGTTGTGATTTTTAGAATAGTGAATTCTAATTTTGATCTTTCAAGAAAACCATCCAACCTATCTGGACCTCAAAGTTCTCATCTGTAAAATAGGGACATTGGACCAGCTCTGTCTAGAAGAGGCAAGTAGAGCTACAGAAGGGACTAAGGCAGTGCTGGCAAGCCTATGGCATGCATGCCACAGAAGGCATGCAGAGCCCTCTCTGTCACTGCTCGATCCAAGTCGCCCCAGCAGCAGAGTATCAGAGTATTTAATTGTTTTTCCTAAACTGAAACCTCAGTGTTCAGGTTTAATTGCAGTGTTGGCACTTTGCAATAAATAAGTGGGTATGGGTTTCAGTTTGGACACTCAGTCTCTAAAAGGTTCGTCATCACTGGATTAAGGCATTAATTAACATATCAATTTTCAGTTCTGTTGCATATTAGAATCCCCTTGAAGATTTTGAAAGTGACTGGTGCCCGGGAACCAGCCCAAACCAATTAGGCAGAACTTCTGGGGTTGGTTCCACATTTGGCTAGTTTCTAAATCTCCCCAATGACTTTAATGAATGGTCAAAGGTGCAAACTGCTGCTTCAAAGACTCACTCCAAGCGTCACTGGCCAAAATGATTTTGGTTAGTCTCCCTGCACTCGCTTACTTATCTATAATCTGGGAGGCGTATACCTATATTTTGTGACACACAGCTCCTACTTATGGGCACCTTACTACTATGATTTTAAGGTCTTTATCTACAGTAAACCATCTGCTATGACTCAGGCGAAAAACTTTCAGGTTAATGAAAGAAATTCAACACCAGCCTCACTGCCAATACTTCTGTCACAATCCAGAAAAGCAAGAGCAGGGCCGGGGATTTAGCTCAGTGGCACTGCGCCTGCCTCGAAAGTGCAAGGTCCTGAGTTTGATCTCCAGTACAAAAAAAACCAACATAACAAAAAAGCAGAGCAAGGGAACATTTGTGAGTTGGGGAGACACGTGTGCAGGGTTTGGGGAAGCTCACTGGAGAGATCACTCAGAGAAAGTATTCCTTTCTAAAATCAATTCCAAGAGGCTTTTCATCAGCCCTAATGTTAGGTACATTGGGCAGACTGAAGGCAGCAACAATGGGGCCTGTACTGATCCTCAATTTTCCTTTTTGAGGGAAGTGGAGTATCATTTGACCTCCACATTCTTTATTTTTTATTAGTACATATTTGCAGTACATGCAGTTTACAATCATCTTGGGGAGTGGGTAGATGTACATAATATAGCTTGATTTGTGGGGGGAGACCAGGGATCAAACTCAGGACCTTGTGCTTGTGAGGCAGGCGCGGTGCCACTGAGCTAAATCCCTGGCCCAGCTTGGTTCTTTTTTTTGGTGCCGGGGATCGAACTCAGATCCTTCCGCTTGAGCAGCAGGCAGCGAAACCACTGAGCCAAATCCCCGGCCCTTGGTTCTTTTTTTTTAATCAAATTCCTCTTCCCTTCTGCTTTCCTCCCTCCTCCTCTAAATTTCCTGTTCTTGTTGATGTTATTAATCTTATCTCATGCTTAGGACATATAATGTTCACATTCATTTAGATGATTAGATTCCTGTACATGGCATATCATTCTACTTATTTCCCCTTCTCCTCCCTCTCCTCTCACTCACATTTTCTCGAATCCCTTCCCATTTGCAGGAGATCTATCCCCTTGTCTCCTTCTATTCATCTTTTATTATGCAATACTCCTAAGGGCTAGTGAATAGTGAAATGGGCAAAAGGTATGAAAGTAAAGGAGTATGCATCTTTCATCGCTGATGGCCCTGCCCGTGGTAGCCAAGAGGAATGCCCTAAGAACTACATCCACAGTTGATAGACCCAACTAGGAAACACATGCATGTCAAGAAGCATGGCGTGTCATGGGGGAAAATGGTTGAAGTCTATATTCCCCTGACTATCCAATGCCTCCTCCCTCTGCTCCTCAACGAAAACCCTCCTAGTTAATGTGTTTTCTCTTCATAGGTCATTTTTATTTTCTATTTTCTTTTTTTTCTTTTGAGACAGGGTCTTGCTATGTAGTTCAGCCTGGCCTTGAACTCACTATGTAGCCCAAGCTGGCCTCAAACTCACAGTGATCCTCCTGCCTCAGCCTCCCGAGTGCTGGGATTACAGGCATGCGCCACCACACCCGGCTTATTTTCATTCTACAAATATTTATTATTGGATCTAGAGAGGAACAAGAGAAAAAGGAGTGGAGTATGATTCCCAGGCTCTTGGCTTGGACAACTAGCTGGATGTTGTCGTTTCCTGAGTTGTTTGTTTGTACAGTATCAACTTAGCTGAGACTCTGCTTCCTAAAGTTTCCTTCTCTCTGGACCTGTCCCATGAACTACAGACTGATCTGCCCCTGAATACGGTATGGCTCTGGGTTGGGTCTGACCAAAAGAGATATGTTCTTGAGATCAGATGGACAGAGTTGAAGCAGCAACCACTCCAGCTTATACACATTGTCACTGATGTGCTGGCTCACCTTGCTGGGAGCTGGGGGATAGGCAGTAGCTGAGCCCATAGTCCCTCTGCCCCCTATGGGGTCTCCTCCTTCAGCTTTTCTGAGTCCTGGGCCAGGTGTCTGGGGAGCTTCATGCTGAAGGGCACCAGTTCCTTCGGCAGGTCACCTGTATCATCAAGGTCAGAGGAAGTGAGGACCAAACACAGGCTTGTCCTCACCGGTTATGACTAGTCATTGTTTCCAGATGGCCCCTGTTCTCTCTTGCTTCATGCTTTGCTCTTCCCCCTGACCACCTGTGCTACTGACCCCCAGTGGTATCAGGCAGAGGCAACAGCCCTCCGCAGCTTACCCTTAAGTTCCCAGTGTGCTAGTTAATTCACTGTGTCAATTTGAGTAAGAAATGCCCAACTAAATTGGATCAGCATAGTTCTGGGTGTGGCTGAAGGGATTCACTGAAGACAGAAGGCCCACCCTGGGTGCCAGTGGCACCAGCAAATAGGCTTTCCACCTGAATGGAATAAAAGGGAAAGGAAGAAAGAAGGTTTGCTACTGTTTCTGCAGAGGAGCTCCAGTCTTCACTTTCCCCTTGGACTCTGCCTCCTAATTTCCAACACAAACTCTTCAGTCTCTAGCACAGATCCTTCAGCCTCTTGATATGGACTCACATGGGACACTACACTGAGCTCCAGGCCTTTGACTGGATCTTTCAGATCTCCAGCACACAAACAGCCCTTTTGCGCTTTTCCACACCTGACTCTGCAGGTGGACATGGTAAGCCAATTCTGGAACTTCTTATATATTTGTTTATCTTGCATTAAATCTGTTTCGCTAGCAAGCACTGACTGATACACCTGATTAATGACTTAACTCTGATCATCCAGCTGTACTCTTCCACACCTTTACTTCCTCTAGCGTCTCCCATAATTGTGTGGGGTCAGGTACCTATAACTAAATGCATTATTCCACACCACTCATGGTAATTCCTATTTCCCGTTCACACACCACCAATATGCTGTCAAAGAAGCAGGTTTGGATTCAAGATCAGAAGTTCAGCTTGAACATGTTAGATTTAAAGTTCCTATTTAGCAGCCAGATGGAGATTTTGAACAGGAAGTTTGATATTATGAGTCTGTAGTTCAGGGGAGAAATTGAGGCTAAAGAAATTTGGAAACAAAAATGTTAAGGTGGTCCTAAGGCCACAAGACTAAATGAAGTCATGAAAGGTCTAAGTGTAAATACAGAAAAGTAATAAAAGGAGAGTCCAGGGATGCTCTGAATTAAGAAAATAAAGTGCAGAGAATACACACTAAAAGAGCACATACTGAATGAAGACCAGAAAACATTATTAAAAGCCAGGCATGGTGGCGCAGGCCTGTAATCCGAGCACTCGGGAGCTGAGGCAGGAGGATCGCCATGATTTTGAGGCCAGCTGGGGTGACACAGTAAGTTCATAGCCAGCCTAAACTACATAGCAAGATCTTTCTCGAAGTTATTTCTTAAAATATTATTAAAATGAGCAAAGGTTTTCCATTGAATAAATGTAGAAAATTTGGAAATAGTTGCAGATTGTTTTTCAGGCAGATAAATAAAATATATTTGCCAGTTTAAAATAATATGCATCATATAAAGATTTGATGATGATTTTGTTTGCATCTCTCCCACTGGCTGGGAACTCTGTTAATCAGGAACAATGGTAGGTTTAGAGCATTACCAAGGTAATTCAGGGCCAACCATAACAGGAAGTGCAATAAAAACAAAATAGAAAAACACATATTATCATTCAAACTATCCTACAAATTGAGATGGAAAATATGTTGTGGCTTGGGGACTGTTTCACTTTTCAAACCTGGTTCTATAACACAATAGGGTTCATAGCCAGGGATGATTTTGCCCCCACCCTGACATTTGACAAGGTCTGGAGAAATTTTTGGTTGTCATAAAATGTAGGTGACTGCTACTAGTATCAAGTGATGCTATTAAACATCCTGCAGTGCACCGGACAGTCCCAATAATACATGTGAACAGTGCAGAGGTTGGAAAATCCTGGCATAGAGTGCGGCTATTTACCTCAGGAAGTAGAAGGAAAGCCTTAATAAAACACAACCAGAATAAAACCCAATTTAATTTATTATTCAGTAAAATGGTAAAAGGATGGACAATTTGAGGAAAGAAAAGGGACTTGGGAAAAGGAAAAGGTGGAAAAAAGGAGGATGATTAATATCCAGTGCAACAGTTATGGCCTCTGAGAAGCTCTGAGGTCTAATGAACAGAACTTAGCAGATGTTTAAGACTGAATGGTGTAACAGGCTGTGGAAAGTGAACTTCCCTCACTCTCACAGAACTACAGCATGCCCTAGGGTTGGCTTCCCTAGAGTGGGAAAATGGTCACAAGAGAAATATATTAGGGCAAATGAAGAAGGGCTAACCCAGTGCGAGACCAAAGAATCTCCAGCTTCCCTAGTCGTCACACACTGTCATTCCAAACTCTTGCCTGGTCCTTCTAAGTAACTGCAACAGAGGAGAATGGCAAAGGCCTAGACCTAGATATCAATGGGTAAAGGACAAGGTAGTGTGCTCATCATAAATTAGATCAATTATTCTCCATTCAATGAATTCTCCTATTCCTTAAGAAAATCTTAGCAGGACCATGAGTTTTTCAGTCTCTCCAGACCTGCTGTAGAGGTGGACTGAGGGTGGAATTATTGAAATCTGCCTGCATGCTTATGAATGTGCTTAAAGGGTAGAAAAGGCCGTATGTGCTCAAGAGTAATTTTTTAAAAGTCATCTGTGAAAAGACCAGTCAATTAAGCAGCTCCACTGGAAGGGACGAGTAAACTATGAAAAGCACTGACAGACCAACTAATGCATACTGAAACACACATGCATACACACACACACACACACATGATTAGAGTCTCCTCCAGTGTACCAGCAGCTCAGGCTGCCTTGCGTGTGCCCACTGGGGAGTAAGGAGGGGCCACATCCCCCATTTGGGCCCGTTGGCTCTAACAGCTGGACAGCAACTTACATGAAACCGCCCATTTCACTTGGACGGGCTACATCTCACCTCTCCCTAGGCACAGATGCACCACATACACATTAGCTACTTCTTTAAGAATGAATAGCTGCGGGCTGGGGATGTAGCTCAGCGGGCACCACATTTGGTGGCAAGGTCCTGAGTTCGATCCCCAGTACCGGAAAAAATAAAATAAAAACAAAAGAATGAATGGCTGACTCCTCCCACTTATCTTCAGTCCTAGATGTAGCAAGCGCTGCCAGGAGCTTGTCCATCTCCCCTGGTACTTGTCATTCTGCACACACAGACTGAGCCTTACCGCAAGCACTTGCAACTCTGTCTGAAGGCATCCTCAAGCCACACTGGGGGTGGGGCGCAGCACAGTGCATGGCAAACACCAGTGTCCTGGAATGCTGCTCCCGGGATGGCCCCACCAGGAGACAGAGAAGTGCAGGAGCAAATGCCCCAGCTTCCTTGCCTCCAGGAGAGGCCCAAGTGAGCGTTTCCTCTACTGCTGCCCACGGTCCCCAGCACAGCCCAGGGCTCCACAGCGGTCCTCTACTCACCAACAGCCCTCTGTTGTCTTCTTTACTGTCCCTGGCCCAGCTCTCACCAGTGCTTCTTGCATTTGGCTCCCAGACAAACCCCCTGTGCTCAGATCCTCTTCTCAAGGGTGTTTCTAGCAAAATCCAAGCTAAGACACAGTCGGGGCAGCAAGGGAAGATCTAGCTGCCCCACCTCTCCCCCTCCCCAGACAGGACAGCAGGGACCTTCTGCTAAGGGACATGTACCTCGGGGTGGCAGCTAAGGGGCAGCATTTGGACCATGCTCACCGACCACACAGCAGGCTCTAAAGTGGCTCTCTGACCCCCAGACTGGCAGACTTCAAGGCAACAAGGTTCATGGAAGGCAAAATGCATTTCTTATACTTAGCCCACATTCAGGCCCTGGAAATTAAAAGAGAGAGGGAGGGAAGGATGCTTAAAGGAAAAGAAACTAGACTATTTCCAAGCCCCTCCAGGTGCTCCAGAAGTGTCCATTGCCAAAAACAGATGGTCATGATGGTAAAAAGCCATTCCAGTCTGGTCCCAAATGAGGGTCTTTAGGAAGAATGTCATAGCCGAGGAGCTTTCAGTCCAACTGCATGTACTGCCTTATGTAACAATCACAGTCACCTTTGGTTAAAAAACACTTGGATTTTTAAAATGGTCTGTAATTCTGGAGTTTCACCAATTTATCTTGGATTCTTCTCAGTATTGACACTTAACTACTTTGTCTAGATCAAAACATTAGAGGTTTTTTCCAATTATACTGCTGGGAATTGAACACAGGATCCTTAAACTAAGCCGTTGCCACTGACTTTACCCTTGATTTTTTTTTTTTTTTTTTTTTTTGGTGCTAGGGATCGAACTCAGGACCTTGGGCTTTCAAGGCAGGCGCTGGAACCACTGAGCTAAATCCCAGGCCCTTTACCTTTGATTTTGACACAGACTTTCTTTAGAGTCCAAGTTGGGATCCAAGTTGCCATCTTCCTGCCTCAGCCTCCCAGAGTGCTGAAGCTGTGGGCATGGTAAACAGGTTTTGAGTCTTTCAAACACCTGTCCAAAATGGCTGGCAGATTTCAAGACACAAAAGGTACTGAAATACAGTGTCTCATAAATTATCAAAGACTCAATGATATCACGGCAAATCCATCAGTAGGACCACTGGTATAGTGTACTGGTCAATCACAGAAAATTTAGTGCCATCACCTGGAATAATCATCCTCCTCTCTCTCAGATGCACATCAACATTTCAGGAAACATAGATGAGTGTCTCTACCACACTGATCTGTGATTCATAGAAAACAGAGCGATCCATGGGCGGGGGATTTAGCTGAGTGGTTTTGCCGCCTGCTGCTCAAGTGCAAGGACCCGAGTTCGATCCCCGGTACCAAAAAAAAAAAAGAAAAGAAAACAGAGTGATCCAAAAGAGTGTTTTTAAACTACAAAATGCCCTCCATTTAATACATAGGGAAACGCAAGGTAAGAGCTTATGCGTAAGAAGGTGATGTTATTGAAAGGAGAGGAAGACTATTAGGAGCTTTGAAGGAGATTGGGGGCAGGGGGAGGGGGGCGATCCAAGTATGTTTTATGCGAAATGTCAGAGGAATCTAACGTTCTGGTATAACTACGTCGCACTGATTTTTTTTTAAAAGAGGATAATCTCAAGTGTACATCGACACGAAAACTCTTAGGCAGTTGATTACTGGAGAACATGAAAAATCCCGATGCTTGCACCACGTATGTGGTGTCTCTGTGGATGTAAGAGAAACCCATTCTGTCTCATTCAGGTGTGCTGAATGGGGGCTGCTACCAGAAGCAGCCCTAACACGGGGACAAGAAATTCCCAAAGGAACAATTCTTGACTTTCCCACTCAGAGAAGTGGCAAGCTTCCCTGAGGCTGCTGGCAATTGCCTTCCTGCAAAAATGACTGAATCTTGAAAGTGTACCAAAGTACACCCTATTTTGCTGGGTTACTAGTGGTTGCATGTGCAGTTTGAAAGTTCAACGTAAAAGAGACGCGCGCATGTCCAGTGCAAGTGCAGCACTGGACGGGAAGTGGAGTCAGAATGGCTGGCACACGCGACACTGCATGAGCCCAAAGCCTCGGCACGTGTTGGGGGGGCGGGAGTCACATGGTCCATGCAGTGCGCATGTGCAACAACCGAAAGCCCCGAGGTCCAGTCGGACAGCACCCACCGAGCAGGGCACTGAGGTCCTTCCCGCTAACAGGTAAAGGAATTTTTAAGTACTCAAAGAATGTTGTATAGTGCTTCCTTGGGGCTGAGGGCGGGTTTCTTGGGCAGCACGTTGGTGCAAGGCTGCTTGCTCCCAGGTGGAGTTGTAGAGATTTGCGGGACCACAGTCAGGAGTACAGAGGCAATTTCCGCCTCACGTGACCCGGGCCCCACCACTGTTCTCTTCTTGCAGGGTCTGGTTCCGTCAGAATGCGGCCAGCGTTAGAGCAAGCCCTAGATCGTGCAGAGGAGGTCATTGCAAGGGCCCAGCAGACACCCCCTGAAAGCACAGCCCCATCGGGCCAGGAGAAATCTCTCCATGAAAAGCTTTATGACATTTATGTTGAAGAATGTGGCAAAGAGCCCGAGGTCCCCGAGGAACTCACGACCAGTGTCAACCTGCTAGAGAAGCTGGTTAGCAGAGAGTCGTTGCCATGCCTAGTGTTCAACCTATACCCGGGAGATAAGGGCTGTTCTGTGATGCTGGATGACAAAAGTGGGTCCTTTTCAGAGATCATTTCACTGCCCTATGGAGAAGGTAAACTGTTGGAGTACTTGGATGCACAACAGTTACCTCCTGTTCTGCTCGACATCCTGGGCACCTCTCAGATGAACCTTTTCCATAGTGGGTGTGTCATAGCAGAAATCCGAGACTACAGGCAGTTCATGGGCCTGGGCTCGCCTGTGTACAAAAGTAGGCATATTCTCTTACGTCCAACGATGCAGACTTTAGTGTGTGATGTAGAAGCCATTGCAAGTGACAACCCTCAATGGACACAGCAAGACAAGCTCACCTTTGAGAGGCAACTAATTCTGGCTCCAGCAGAGCCACTGTGTCTGGAGCCCTCTGTGGCAGTGGCCTGCACTGCCAACAGACTGCTATTTAACATGCAGACTATGAATGCTGCCCCAATGACACAGTGCTTCAAGAGGCATTCGTGGCCTTCCCTGAGCCTGCAGGAGGAGTCATTTCCACATCCTTCTCACCCTGACTCTAGAGTACTAACTGCTTGCAGAAAGAAAAAAGAAAAGAAATCTAGTCAGGAAGGAGACCCGAAGATCACAACACAGAATTATGTAGACACATGGAAACAGAGCCCCTGTGACCTGTCTGTGCCTTCTGAAATTGATGTGCAGGAATACACCAAAGGAAACCAGTCTGCCCAACCTGGTAACGAACCACAAGCATTCTGCTCACCTCCTGTGCTAGAAAATGATCTTGTATTTGACTGTGAAGCTGACAGTTGGCTGTGGGAAACAAAAGCAAACATCCTGATGTCAAATAATGATCCACTTTGGTGTGATGTGGTAGATCCACCAAAATGTCCCATACTCAAGAGGCAGAAACATTCCACACACATCTCCACAGGTGACTGTTCAGGAGTTCTTAGGACTGTATCAAAGACTAACGCTGAGAGGGCAGTCAGCACATGCCAGGAGCCCGTCCAGAGCACAGCTGAATATGCAGGCAAGATGGCATCAGGCCCCAGTGTCTCAGCCAGTGTCAGTCAACCCTCTCCAGAGGCAAAGCCAAAACAGCCTATGACCTCAGTGTCAGCAGAGTCCTCAGTATCCAGAAATGCAATCAACTCAGGAGCTCCACAGGTCACACTTACCTCCACCTCAGGACAGAATTTGTCAGGTCAAAATCCTCCTGCACAACCGGCCTGCTGGTCCCAGAAGGTCCCACCTCTTGCTCCTGTGCCCAAGCCAGCCAGACTTTCTCAGAAGGGTCACAAAAGAATCAAGTCACTTCCTCCTCCTGCCCAGCCTCCTGCCCACCATTCACAAAAAACACTGCTGACCCAGAAGCCAACTAGCTCCACTAGCCTGCAGGTCATCCATGTGGTGGGCCCAGCGCAGGGAACCCAGGGTTTGGTGAGTGGTTCTGATTCCATGCTGCGCAGTACCACTAATGCCCCACCTGCTGGGGGAACCCAGCACAGTGGCCTTCTGCCCCCAGAAAGTCAGCAGCCCATTGCAGGGTCAGGTGGGACACAGATAGCCTCTCAGCCAAGTGTGCAACTCATTTTACGTAACCCTTCTGGTCTCATGCCCTTAACTATACTCCAACTTCCACCTGGTTCCATCATTTTGAGCACCCAGCCCCAGCCCCAGCCCCAGCAGCAGCAGCCCCTTCCCCAACCCCCACTCCAAACCCCATCACAGCCCCAGGTATATCAGCTGATTCCACAACAACAGCTTCAGCAACCCACAACTTCTCTTCCACCACCACAGCCTGACCCACAGGCTTCTGCCAAACATCCAAGCAGTCAGCAGTGGGCCTGGCCAGCTCAGCAAGATGTGATTAACCAGAAGCCCCAGGCAGCTGTGTTGGGTCAGCTCGGCTCTGACCAGCAAAGACCTGGGCAGGGCCTTTCTTCTCAGACATTACACAACCCTCCTGCTCAGCCACAACAGCTGCAGGCACATGGGCAGGTGAAGAATCACCAAGTGAGATACTGGCAGCATCCAGTGTCTGTGACGACAGCAGCCACTCAGACCACTCAAGTCCCCCATCGTGGCCACATAGCCCGCCATGCCAAAGGTAGCACCAACAGAGCCCTGCCACCCACCCCAAAGTCCTGAATCTTACTTCAGTTTTCCTGTTTTTAAAAACATTCAAGCATAGCGATAAATAAGTTGCAAGTTTTTACTTCATATTTGGTGTTTTTCATTTTGGGTGGGGGGGTACTGGAGATCGAACTCAGGCCCTTGTGCTTGCCATGCAGCTGGTGGCACCACTGAGCTAAATCCCAGGCCTAGTATTTTACATTTTAAAGCATAAACTTTACACCAAAGCACAGTCCCATAATTTTAACATAAAAACAGGGAATACATTTAATAAACCATGATTGTCTTTTTTTTTTTTTTTTTGGTACTGGGGATCGAATTCAGGCCCTTGCACTTGCGAGGCAGGCAGTGGCACCACTGAGCTAAATCCCCAGCCCCACTGCAGCATTTTAATGTGTGCTCAAACCCAAACTAGGTGCATTTTATTTTATTTTATTTTACTTTATTTTATTTTATTTTATTTTATTGGTACCGGGGATTGAATTTGGGTCCTTGCGCTTGCGCAGCAGGTGCCGAAACCACTGAGCTAAATCCCCGGCCCCGACTAGGTTCATCTTAAACTCTTGAAATTTATAATTCCGCTGAACAACAAAATGACAATAAGAATACACTTCTGGTTAATGTTTGAGCAAGATGAGCTGCTTTTGAAGTTTCGATTATAAAATATAACCCTAAATTGACTACCTTCACCATTTGAAGGGCACCATTCCGTAGTATTTAGTCCCTTTGCACCGTCGTGCAGCACAGCTCTAGGAGTTTCGCGTCTTGCAGATCCCGAACTCTGCACCCGTTAGACACCAGCTCCCCATTTCCTGTCCCCCAGCCCCTGGCAGCCTGCATTCATTCTGCCTTCTGTCTCCATAAATATGAGTGTGCTGGGCAATTCACGGAATGAAATCCTGACAGCGCTCAGCATTTGGAGACGGGTTTATGTCATTTAGCGTAATGTTCTCAAGGCTCACCCATGTTTTCCCACGTGACAGGAAAATGATTGCTTTTTAAAAACTAGCTTTCCTGTAGAGTATATATACCTACGAGCTGGGGAAACATCTTTGAGGACAACGGAGTTGGTGTGCATGTGTTCCCTTTGAAAGGTTTGTGTGCAAGGTATGAATCGTAATTACTACACATCTAGTTTGAAAAATCAAAAGAATCCACAAGAAATAGAGGTCACACTGAGATCGAGTACACCAGAGACCTGCACACCTGTGGGATGCAGTTGGTGGCAGGTGTGCCAGTGTGACAGTCCCCAGACCTTTCCAAGTCTCCCCTGCACTCAGTGCTCTCCACCCCCAACCCCAGAGCAAATGTCTCCTCCTCCAGACCCTGCGGTTGGCCTGGAAAAGGCCCTTCTCTGACGCATTGTCTCCCTCTGTATAAAGCCATTTGCCTATTTTTAGAGCAGTGGGTTAGAGCAGGGCATGGTGTCTCATGCTTGTAATCCCAGCACTCACAAATTTGGGCCCAGCGTGGGCACTTTAACAATGCAGCAAGACCCTGTCTCGAAATAGGAAATTAAAAAGGGCTTGCGATGTAACTCAGGGCAAAGGTGCTGGGTCCAACCTTCAGTACCACCACCAAAACAAAATAAAACAAAAAAACCGAGGTTACTTTCACAAAGGTAAAAGAAGCATTTGGTAACCTGTTTCATTTGTTTCTTTTCCTAATGCCTGTAGCTTTCTTAGATTGTTAAGTGGGGTCTCCTCCTTCTTTGTCTTTCCATGCCCTTACCTTTGTTTCTTTATCAGTTGTTCAGCAGTCCCTGCTCCTTCATCTCCACTTCTCTGTTTTCTTTTCTCAAAGACCCTTGCACTTTTCTGGCCTCTTTTTCACTCTTTCTTTGTTAAAAATTGAGGTGTAATTCATGTTAGAAGCATTTAGCCATTTTCAGGTACAGTTCTCTGACATTTAGCACATTCTCAATGTTGTGCAGCCACCAGCTCTATGTGTTTCTCTAACATTTTCAGCTCTTCAGAAAAAAATCCCTGGACCCATTAGGCACTCAGCAGTGCTCCTCTCTACCACCTGCCTCTGGCAACCATTGATTTGCTCTCTGTCTCCAGGAACTACACTGTTCTCGGTATTTCCTAGCAATGGAATCATAGCATAGTGCATTCTAAGTCTGGCCTCTTTCACTTGGCACAATGCGTTCAGGGTTCATTAATGTTTTAATATATATCAGTACTTAATTCCTTTTGCCTCAATAATATTTTATTGTCTCTCTAGAGCATGTCTTTGTTTAGCCATTCTTCCATTAACAATTGGGTTATTTCCACCACTTGGCTATTGTGAACAATGCTGTTATTCATGTAGTATTTTAGTATCTCTCATATTTTTGTTCTGTTACAACTTTGCATGGCAGTCTGTCTACATAAAATTTCTCTTTTCCTTGTAAACATGTATGTTTCTCTGCTTTTTGCCCTAACAAAAAAATTAAAAGGAAATTTGCTCTGGTAGTTCTAAAAGAGATTAGTTAAGGATTAGGCAGCCAATGAGTTTGACTGTATTAGCCTACATATTCTAATGTCTACCAGGGCTGTTCAAGAACGACTCAGCCAACTTCAAGAAAATATGTCCGATTGGCCATTTGAGTGACAATGAACCTGCGAAGAACATCCTGGACATCCTTGAGAATGGTGCCTGCATTTTAAAGAAGGAAATCTGTCCAGTGAGCAGTTGCAAAGAAGAATGTATGCTAGGCCTTAGCCAAGCAGAGATTTGATCTGCAGAGCATTGTCCTATTTGATGTCTTTCCTCCTTTTCTATCTGATTCTTTCAAGTGCTGGAGGGAGGTAACAGAATTTGTGCTTGAGTGATGTAGCTCTCCCTTCTGGACAGGCAAATAAATGCAGCTTTGTTTCAGATTACCATTTGTGGGACTTTATTCATTGCCTTCCAGTGATCTTTTTCAGGTTGATAATCTGATGCTACTGCCATAGTGATGAAAAGCAAAGTGTTGTGGTCTTGAAATAAAATCCCAAAGAATGTATTTAAAAAAATTTGTAAGGGGGATTTTCCACATAGCTCGTACTATTTCAGGGCCTAGGTGAGATGGAAGGGAATGCAGACAACGCTGGGGATTTAGCTCAGTGGTTCTGGCACCTGCCTCGCACACGCAAGGTCCGGAGTTCGATCCCCGGTCCCCAAAAAAAAGAGAGAGAATGCAGTCACCAATGAAAAGTAAAAATGCCACTTTAGGATCTAGAGATCTTATTCAAACCTCACCTAATTTTATCCTTCAGCAATTTAAGCCAGATTTGCAATATGAATCTCAGTAAAAGGTGAATGTTACATATATAAGGTTGAATGCACAGTAGAAAGCACCAGAAATAGAAAAAGAATCAATATTTTAGGGGCTTCTCATTTTACCATGAGTCAGAGGTCAAGACACAGACTATGGAAATAAGATTGCAAGAGAAAAGCATTGCCCAACCCATGAAGTCCAGCTATGTATATCTGCATAGGAAATTTGTACTTATTTGTAAGTTTAAGAAAATATCATCACATCTTAGATTTCTGTTTGGGGAGAAATGCCCAGCCCTACTAAGAAACCCTTATTTTTTCAAAGTAACAGAAGCATTTTAGTTTCCTTACTGCACAGTCACTCTTCAGGATCCCATTCTCATTTCGTCCACCTCCCAACAACAGCATTATAGTTATTTTTGTCTTTGTTACATGCTGGCTCCCCAAAATGTCACTATGTCAACATGTTGTTAGAGAAAGCTAAGTTTATTCTTCTAGGTAAGGGAGAGGACCGTCTTGACAGAATCTTAGTAATGCTTCAGGTAAAATCTAATAAAATATTCCATCATCTCCAGGAGTTCAGTATTGCATCTGCAAGGAGAAAATATACTCAGATGCTTTACTTGTGTTTGAAAAACACCAACATTGTAAAATATAGCCCCCGCCCAGCCCCTGTTCTCACTACATGCTACACTGTCCTAGTAACTTCACGTGCTTTCACTTACTCTTTGCAAGAATCACATACAACTAAAGAAGAGGAAATGAAGAGGTAGGAGCCTAAGTAATTTGCTCAAGGTCACCAGGCTGCAAAGGGTCAGAGCCCAGATTTGGACCCAAGCCTCGTGGGGTCAGACACCATGTTCTTTCCCACACCTCCCTCTCCACTGCTTCACTGAGGGCAAGACGTAGGCCTGTCCCAGGGGGCTCACCGAATGACTGCAGAGACTCCATGACTAATGGAGAAAATAATGGTCTGTCACTTAGCTATGTACTGGAGTTTGAGGGGAGCTAGTAAGTCTGCCATAGTTTGAAACCAGCTGAAAGAGAGACTCAGGAGTCAAACGGCTGGACATACATTTTTCTCTTTATAAGTGATCACATACTCAATGACATAGTTTAGATCTGTTTTCTTAATACAGCATCCTGGTACTAGAAAGACTTTTTCACAGGCAGGGCTGGAGAACTGCAGATATCACCTAAGGGTCTGGCCTTCCTAGTGCAAAGAATTGGGTGGGCCAGGCAAGGCTACAATTTTACTCTAATGAAGAGCTTCTTAGCCCCTGGCCAATAGGCCTCTTTGGCATTTGGTGGGGCCTTCCTCAAAATAATTTTTTTAGATGCTGGAGTTTGAACCCAGGGACTTCACATTGAGTTACATCCCCTGACCACCTCACATTTTATTATTTTAAAATTTTGATATATTCAAACTGCAGCTTTGAATGTCTGGGTATAGACTAGATACAAGTACATGAGTCTGCCTCTGCTGACTATTAAGTTGCTAAGTTGCCGAGGCTGGGCTTGAATTTTCAATCCTCCTGCATCAGCCTCCCAGAGTACTGGGATTATAAGTGTATGCCATCACTCCCAGCTCAAAATAATGTTTTAACTATATAAAATAAAATAATTGCATTACAAAGGAAGCTAGCTACACTCACATACAAACCTAAAAGTATGAGTAAATACATTTATGATAAAAAAAATATGGGTTTTTAAGATAAAATTTCACTCCATAACCAAGCCTGGACTTGAACTTGTGATCCTCCTGCCTCAGCCTCCCAAGTGCTGGGATTACAGGCGTGCCTCACCGAATTCAGCTCTAAAAATATGTGTGCTTCTGTATTAATGCATTAAGTAATAAGATTTGACAGTGGGACTAATTAATAACTAGCCTAATCTCAAAAGTATGAGTAAATACATTTATGATAAGCATACATATGCATCTTCATCAATGTATTAAATAATGAGATTTAGCAGTGGGGCTGATAACTAGCCTAATTTTGTTTTTTTGTTTTTGTTTTTGTTTTTTTGGTACCGAGGATCGAACTCGGGTCCTTGTGCTTGCACAGCAGGCGGTGAAACCACTGAGCTAAATCCCCGGCCCAAGCCTAATTTTGAAGTAGTGATTAGCATAAATGATATTTTGAGATATCTGCAGCAAGTGAAATGTCACGTGAAAACATCTGCAATTTCTATTCACCACAAATTCATAGATGGTGTTAATATGACTGTGGTTTGGTGTACATATTCATACCTTTAGGAAATACTACATTTCAGTTAGGGGTCAGAGAAAATGAGGTCATATTTATTTCCTTATTAAATTCATAGGGCCCCTGGAAGTGTGCCTGAACCCTATATTAAGAACTGTTCTGGGGCCAGGGATTTAGCTCAGTGGTTTCGCCATCTGCTGTGCAAGCTCAAGGACCTGAGTTCTATCCCCAGTACCAAAAAAAAACAAAACTATTCTAATGGAAGCTCCTTCTGGGGAAACAGAGGAAATAAGTTGCAATCATCACTCCCAACAGTATATGTATATGAGCAAGAGTGAAGGTGATGATGAAGTTAGCTCAAATTTGTACATAGAGGCCAAATTATTGAATGGTTATCACAACAGCTTGGAAAGGAGTCGCTTACAAGGCATGCATTAGCCACTTAATCTTCAGAATACTCTTGGTTAGTGTGGGTAACTCCATTTTCAAATGAGGAAATGAAGACGTCAGTATAATTTCTCCAGTGTCATACATTCTAGTTCATAGAAGGGCCAGGATTTGAATCTAGGCAGTCTGGCTCCAGAATTCATTGTCTTAACTACCAAACTGAAGCTTAGAGGATTGAAGGGCTAAGATAACATTTATAAAGTTGTTTCCATAGGAAAATATTTTGACAAGGCTTCCATAGATTAAGACTCCCTCAATATAGAGATCTGGGGCCATTGAACACCATGCAAGTTGCCTGTTATCCATCCTACTGAAATAAGTAGAATTATCCCAAAGAACCTCATTCTGGGTTGCTTGGACCCCAAGTCAGCTGGGGCTGGGGTGGGATGGGGAATTTAGCTATGGGACTAGTGGTTCCCTGACCCTGAATAGAGGACACATAACTTCTAATGGACTTTGTCAAGAATAGCAAAGTGTCTGGGAGTTTACAAGTTAGCCTGCACAGCTGTCAGAAAACACAACAGTGGGTCAAAGACAAAGGACACTACTACTCATAGCACAGCAGGCAGCATGAGCTTCAGGTTCGCATTGGTTCCTTCATCCCTCAAGTCCTGTGGGGGTGGCAAAGAAGTGGCCCCAGGTGGATGCTGCACATACAGCAGATGTGTTGCAGCCAAAGAAACAAAGCTTAGGCTACAAGCAAACCTGCTCAGCTGGCCACTCAAGGGAGACATTATCTTGTTTTGTGTTGTGCGTTTTGTTTTGTTTTGTTTGAGACAGGGTCTTGCTATGTAGACCAGGCTGGCCTCAAACTCTCAATCTTCAGCCTTTGAAGTGCTAGGATTACAGGTGTGTGCCACCATGCCCAGGTGACATTATCTTTTTTTTTTTTTGGTACCGGGAATCAAACTCGGGTCCTTGCGCTTGTGCAGCAGGCAGCAAAACCACTGAGCTAAATCCTCGGCCCTGGCATTATCTTAATTATACTGGTCAACAAATATATTTGCCCTTAGCACCTTAAGGAGACAATATCTCTATCTCTGAAGGCTGTTCACTATATAAAGTTCCTTGAAAAGTTAGTCCAGAATAAAAGCTGTCAGTAGCCCAGCATGATGGTGCATGCCTATAATCCCAGTCACTCAGGAGCCTGAGGCAGGAGAATCATAGGTTGCAGGCAAGCCTGGGCAACGTAGTGAAATCCTGTCTCAAAAAAGAGCTGGACATGATAGCACACGCTGATAATCTCAGCTACTTCAGAGACTGAGGAAAGAGGATCACAAGTTTGAATCCAGCCTGAGCAACTTAGTGAGATCTGTCTCAAAATAAGAAGCATCTGTAATGGAGCTCAGCAGTAGAGTGTTTGCCTAGCATGTGTGAGGCCCTGGGTTCAATCCCCAGCAACACACACACACACACACACACACACACACACACACACAAGCTGTCAAGCCTCTCACAAGACATACATACAGAAACATGCAGAACCCATGGAGAAGTACCTCCTGCAGGGGTTGGAGGCTAGAGGCTGGGGGCTAGAATTCCTAAACAGCTCCTTTAAATAGCTAGCATCTGACTCCAGACTGCCTGGCAGCCCAGTATCTTGTTACCCCTTCACTGATGAGGTCACTTCCTCATGCATTCTCTATAAAGGAGAGCAATAAGGGTGTAGGTATCTCTACTGGAACATGGATGCACACTATGCATCCAGGAGGATGCTATGGCCCTGGCGCGTTTCTCTAATGGATGATAAGAGGAAGGGGAGTCATGCCTTCTCTTTTCCTGCTACCCTGGCTTTGTAAGTTTTCCCTTTGTCCAATAAAGTTTATGACTTAATTCATTTCCAGACCCTACTGCGTGGCAGGTGAGACTTATATGGTCTCACTACAGTATATAAAAATATTAGAGGACATCAAAGAGTTTCCAGCAACCAGAAGGAGGAAGATCAAACAGGACAGGGATATAGCACATACAGAAAATATAGTATATGTACACAATGGAGTATTATTCGGCCATAAAGAAGAAGGAAATCCTGTCATTTGCCGGCAAATGGATGGAACTGGAGGTTATCATGTTAAGTGAAATAAGGCAGAAACAGAAAGATAAATATATATATGTCAGTGGTGACAGATCTATGGCACATGTGCCATAGGAGGCTGTTTGTATCATTGAAAGCTCTGAAAGGTTCACCACCACTGATATCTGCTGTTCTGATATGTGTAATCTGAGTGGGAGGCTGACCTAAAAACAGAAAAGGGGCTCTTAGGGACTAGGAAGGGGGCTGAGGGGAGAAGGAGGGGACAGGGACAGAGGATAGAAGAGTAGATCTTGTCATGGTATATATCTACATGTCCCCCCAAAGCCTCATGTGCTCATAGTGTAACCAGTTTTTTCTCTCTGGGCTCTTATCTTGAGGGGGATGGAAGAATGAAGCTGACAAGCAGCAAGTGAGAAACCTACTTGGACTTAGCCACATGTGGTTTATTAGAAAGAACAAAAGGAAAGCTCCTGCTTGCCAGGAGGGATTCCAAAAGGAGGACACCAAGGAAACACCTGAATTTAGGAGCTTATATGCAGCATTTTAGCACATGATGGGGAGATGAACATGCAAAAAGAAAAATGCAGGTATGCAGTTACTGCTGCTTGCAAGTGTTCTTGTCATCAGAAGATGTTATTAGTCCTTTGTCCTTTGCACTCCAATTAGGTCTTTGTCCCTTGTGCTCCCATTTTCTGAGGCTTATCTCACTTTTCCTTTAGTTTACTCAGGCTCTTGCATTTGGTCCCTTTATTTCTTGGTCTCAATAGGTGGAGCTTTTGGACAGTGATTGGATTATGGGGGCTTGTAGCTGACTTGCTGTTAGGAGGTGGATCTAGTTGGAAGAGATGAGTCACTACAGGAATGGCCTGGGTCTGATTCTTCCCGGCTCCTCCCTTGACTTCTCTCTGCTTCTCACCATCATTCCATGAGCTGTTTCTCCTCTGCCATGGCCCTCTGCCCTGCCTTGGAGTCAGCCAACTATGGACTGAAACCTCTAAAAACTGTGAGCTAGAATAAACTTTTCCTCCTTAGAGTTGTGGGTGTCCGGTATTGTGTCCCAGCAATGAGAAAGTAACTAAGACGGATTTGGGTACCAGAGAAGTGGGGTCATTGCTGTGATGCTACCTGACTATGTGGTTCAGAAGCCTTTTGAACTGGCTTGTGGGAGGAGTTTGGGAAGGTTTGGAGATACTAGCCAAATACGCAGCCCTAGAATTATGTGAGCATAGCTTGATAAGATCAAGCTAAGGAGGTTTCAGTTGGGAACAAGGACTGCACTGGCAGTTGGACTCCAGGCCACATGTGTTATGCTTGGTAAAAATTTGTCTACATTTTGCTCCTGTCCTGAAACATTACAGGAGACTAAGATTAAGGACAACAGACTAAATTAGTGGAAGAAATTTCAAGGCAGTTTAATACTGAGGCAGTGGCATGGCTACTACTGGGGGCTTTTAGCCAACTATACCTTGAGAATCAAGGGCAAAAGGCCCAGCAGAATGATTTTTAAAGTTTTGAGTTTGGCCAGAAAGGAAGCCCCAGTAAAGTTGAAGCCTGCAAAGATGGTACAGAGGAGAATTTGGTTGCTGAAAAGATTAGCATTAAAAAGCCAAATCACTGCCTGTAATCCCAGCACTCAGGAGGCTGAGGGAGGAAGATTGCTGTGAATTTGAGGCCAGCTTGGACTACATAGTGGGTTCAAGGCCAGCCTGAACTACAAAGTGAGACCCTGTCTCAAACAAAAAAACTGATGAACAAAAACAGAGGCCTCAAATACTAAAGTATAAATTAAATAATGATTATATTTCTGAAAATATGTAATATGTGGTTTAATATAAATTGATAAGTGAGTATCTTAGAAGATGTAATATGAGTACTAAATAAGTACTGTATTCTTAAAAGAAGTTGCTCCAAAGGCAATTTTAATAATAATCTAGAACTTAATTATTTTTGGATATGGGAAGCATAGAGGCGAAGTAGAAAGAAAGCATTTTAAAGTTCTAAACTAGGGAAGGAGAGGGAAGGGGCAATAAGACAGTCTGACGGTGTCATCTAATTAGGGTAGGGAATGCAAATTAAAATACACTGTCATGGTAAAAGAATAGTTGGAAGGCAGATGTGGTGGCACAGCACCTGGGAGACTGAGGCAGGAGGATCGCCGAGAGTTCAAGGCCAGCCTGGGCTACAGAGCAAGACCCTGTTTCAAAAAAAAAAAGAAGAATGGAGCCTTGCTTTCAAATAATGGCAACAAAATATGCAATTAATTGTGCATACCAGATGATAATAAGTTGCCATTAAGAAAATAAGTCAAAAAAAAAAGAAAGTAAGTAAGTAAAAAAGGGCTAGGGATATAGCTCAGTGCAAAGGCCCTACGGTCAATCCATTCAATCCCAGAGAGAGAGAGAGAGAGAGAGAGAGAGAGAGAGAGAGACAGAGAGAGAGAGACAGAGACAGAGACAGAGACAGAGACGGAGAATGAATGGTACAGTGAAACTTCCAAATTAGCCAGGGCAAAAATGGAAGGGATAACAACTTAATAAAAGCAACACAAGTAAGGAAATGGGGAAAAGAAGAAACATAAGGGTGAAATGGTGTAGCATAAACAAAATATGGAAAGAATAAAATCAAGTTAATCAGTCATTTGAGTGAATGTGAATGGACTTGATTTATCAAAAGCCAAAATATCAGAAATGAATTTTTTAACAACAAATCCAGCTATATGATAATTTTTCAGAAATAAAGAGGGTTAGGAGTGTAGCTCAGCAGTAGAGTGCTTGCCTAGCATTCATAAGACCCTGGGTTCCATCCCCAACATGGAAAAAGAAAAAAAATGGCTGAAGGGCACTGTTTAAGAAAAAGAGGTAATTTTGTCATAAACTCATATGTCTTGAACAATATAGTAGCTAAATATATAAGAAAGAAAACAGAGTTTCACGGGATGCCCGCATTTACAGGCTGGGAAGAGAGGAATAAACTGGAGGAGTGGCAAGCAGGGCAGGAAGGTGAGAAATGGTACCACAATCCCTGTGCCCTGGAAGGCCCCGGATCTACAGGTCAAAGTGACCTGAGCAACAGTGTTCAGATTGACTTTGCCAGCCCTGGTCAGAGAAGGCAAGTGGTGGTGACGATGCCCCTTCCCTTCGGGGAGGCTGGCGTTTGCACACAACCTTCCATTCTCCCGCATCTGCAATTTGTAACCGATTGTAACTGAGATGCACAGTGCAGAACTTGGTTCTTTTATCTAAGTGGGAGTTTTGTGGGCTTAGAGTGTTAAGAAAGGAACAGCTGGCCAGTGAATAGGTGACACTGTGGAACGCACCAGTATGTGGAAATAAAAAGAGGGTGCCCATTATTTCCCATTAAAAGATCTATGTAACTTAGACTTTAAAAGTCAGCCCATGTTAAGACAGTGTACTATTTCTTAGCCACTAAAAATCCCCTTTTCTCTTCTATTGACTAATCAGGAATCTCTGCCTATTGCTAAGTTTTAGTGCTAATTTTGGGGAATTTTTTCCAATATCCTAAGACCTACAACTGCTTAATATTGGCAAATACAGGTTAAATCCCATTTATACGACATAAGCTGCACAGAGCTTTTGTTTTGCAGCCGTGCTGATTTGTCACAATCAGTACATTTCTGAAATGACACTTTCACTTTGCCTGGTGACTATCTCCTCACCCCAACCCCAACACATACACACACACACACACACACACACACACACACACACACCACAGAGAGGCTCATTTTTTCTGGAACAGGCAGTAATTTGTAAAAGAAAAATAACACACTGAACAAAGCACATGTGTTATGATCAAGATATCTCTTTAGATTTCTGCCTCTCCCTATTTAAGGTTTTGCTGGCATTTGAAATTAGCAGGTAAGTGGAGAATTGTGGCTGGAAGACAAAATGTAGCTGGCCCAATTTGAGGTCAAACAAGAGGAAGAATGTTGAGTAATTGATGTCCCAGACACCTCTTTCCTGGCTGCACTTTAAATTTTATTGACGAAAACATTTGAAAATAGCTAACAGCCTCCATTCAGAAATTCTCCTGAAAAAGAAATTAATACAACCAAAATCTAACCACATGCTACTCAAAGTGTGGTCCTCAGACCAGCAGCATTGGCGTCCCTTGGAATCCTGTTAGAAATGTAGACTTTCAGGCCCCACCCCAGACCTACAGAATCAGAATCGGTGTTTTTGTTTGCTTGTTTGTTTGTTTTTTGGTACCAGGGATAGAACTCAGGACCTTGCGCTTGCAAGGCAGGTTCAGTGCCGCTGAGCTACATCCCTGGCACCAGAATAGGTATTTTTGACAAGATCCCCATGAAATGTGAGAAATGCTGCTACGGAAAATCTGACTTGCTAATAAAGGTCATCAAATCCCATACTTGTTGAAAGAGGATGCAGCTTGGCCCTCTGTAGCTTTACCAAGTCCCCCAGGTGTCTAGTGCCAGCCAAAATGTGGGTGCTACTGTACTAGGACTGCAGTGGTCAGTATGGTAGCCAATAGCCACATGTGGCTTTTTTACATTTAAATTTAAACAATTTAATTTAAAAATTCAGTCACATAGGCACATTTCAGTGCTCACATAGAGCTAGTGACTGCTCTACTGAACAGTGTGGAAAGTTCTACTGGACAGTACTGGTCTTGCCGGACCTCCATCTTTACTGCACATTCAGATTAACAGCCATTGTCTGTTGAATATGTTCATACAGAACACTTTCTGTTTTAGGCCTCATCATACAGGCATTTTATCTTCACAGAAACTTGGTCCAGTGTTTTCAAGGAAGAATACCATTAGGAAAAGCAAGATCTTGATTGTGTCAATGTGTGTGTGCGTGGTACTGGGGACTGAACCCAGGGCCTTCAACATGCTCAGCAAGTGCTCTACCTCTCAGCTACATCCCCAGCCCCAGATCTTGATCCTGGTAAAGTCTCACATATTTCTTTTTCTTTCTTTTTTCTTTTTTTCAGTACCGGTAATTGAACTCACGACCTTGTGCTTGCCAGGCAGGCGCAGTGCCGCTGAGCTACACCCTGGCCCAAAGTCTCACATATTTCAAGTTCAGAGATCATGTGAGATTGTCATTTAAATTTGCTGAAATCCAGGCTGTGGTGCCAGATGCCACACAGACAACTTCATGGATGTGATACTCTATTTTCCCTTTCATTAAGAAAAAATATAAAAACACCAAGAAAATTTTTTAAAGATTCTGCACAGCTACTATGCAATTTCCGTAACACAATGTTTTGTATTCAAGGACCTGACCCTCTAATCTAATCCTTGAATATGCACACATAGATCCTGGTTTTTCACAAGCCACATAGCCAGGCTGTTCAATAGATTTATAGCAATCACTAAACCTTATATCTCCAGATCAGACCTGTCCTCAACCTGCAGAACATACAGAAATATAATTTCCAAGTGCCTGCATTTGGTTCCTTGGGGAATTTCTGCTATGTCCCAGGTATATTTTTGCATACATATAATGCACTTTCTTCAGCCTTGGCTTGTCCAATGACAGTGGTGGCCCGGGTGCCCAGGTTACTATAGTGATGTCCTTTGCTGCTTCTCACTCATAGCATGCCTCCATTTCACACTCGAAGAATCTCCAAGAGTTACCCAACTAGGTTACTTTCACAAAATAGCTCTTTAGGGAGATTTGCTTGGTGGGGCATTATCATTTGCTATATACCCTTGTCCAGCCCAAGCCCCTGCAAAATGTACTTAACATCCAAATATACTGAATCATCTTCTGTCTGATCAACTACCCTCTAACCAAGTGTGTATAGTTCGACTCCCTCTCTGTCGGGGGTTAAGGAGGAGTGGCCCTTCTTCCCTGAGAGGCTCAGTCCTAGAGAGGGAGAGAACCACTGGTCCCTACATAGTCACTGTCCTTACCAGGGCTGGGACAAGGATGAGGTAGGAGAGGTACTACTCTGTCAGGAATGTGTAAATGCAAGGCTGACTTTTTCTTTAATTTTTCAATACTGTGTTCATCATGGATTTTGAGTTTTCAAAAATACTGCGTTAAATATTTTTGCCTTGATTACTGAGGGTTTTCGTTTTTGTTGTTGTTGTTGTTGTTGTTGTTGTTGTTGTTGTTTTAGCATCCCATTAAATTTTACAGCACTACAGTGCCTTGCTCAGCTCACCCTAGTCTAAGTCCTGGTCCCATCCATTGGGTTGCTCTACTCCTTGCTCAAATACAGCCCTGCTGCATCTTCATACACCAAGCCACGGCTATTACGTATCCCTACTGGGCACCTGGGCTTGGCCTTGAGCGACATGTAGGTGATTACTACCTGGTTATAATGCACCACTCACCACAATTTCCCACCATGTTTAATTTGCACAAACAATAGTTTCATAAACCGTTTTTTCTTGAAATAGTGGAGGGGACATTTTAAAAAGAGAGATTATGCTACTGGGTTATGTTGGAGACAAAAGAGAGAAGAAAGAAGAAACAGCCAACGTCTGAAAATGGTCACTCTTTTATTTTTTCTTACCATTTTTTCTGATGCTAATCAGCTGGCAATGAACGAAGAAGCCTGTGCGCTGTCTACCACAGAAATGCCACCAGGAGCACACCTGTAGTCCACAACAAATTAGCTTCAGTTAGCTTGCTGCCCCTAGAAAGATGTAATCAGGAGCCTTAATTTTTGAGAGGTGGGAAGATTAAGATCGAGCTCAAACCATCACTGGCAGAGGAGTGCTAGAAGGGTGGGTAATCATTTGCAGGGTTGAAGAGTGGCCTTTTCTCTATCTGGTACCAAACATGATTTCTGAGTGGCCTTCTCTGGACTTCATTTATTTCCCATGATGCTATTCAGGTGCAGCTGGGAATCTTGTGGCCTTGCTGCCAGCAGATCTGTTTCTGATGTTCCTAGACCCTCCCGCGGACCGGCACAGTCAGCTGAGTCTGTGGGACCTTCATCTAAGGGGTCCAGGTCCACACGAGTCAGGGCATTCTGCCTCTGAACAGCTGCACGGGTCACCGAGGGAACAATTTTGGTTGTTCATGGATGAATGCACCAGAAGATCCTAGGAGTTTACTCTGACACATTTGGGACATGCTCTTTCTGCTTTGTGTCTGTCGCTGTCCTTTCCAAACACCTGCATCTCAGGAACAACTTTTCTGCCATCCGGTTTTTCTGACTGGATGCAAACACTGGGCCTTACCTGCATTCCTTCCAAATGCAGATTCCGAGGTGACAGCTTGTATGTAGGTGATTTGAGGTAGGATGCATTCCTTTTAGCAAGCCCACAGGAGCCCACCTGAAGGTCTGTAGAAGGTCTACCTCAGAACAGCCAACCTGCAACCCAAAGGAGGGGCCTTTATCCACCGGCCCATTCCCGACCCCCAAGATTGCCCCCTGAGCACTGCCTTACCCTTCCGAAAGTGTGGGTGTGCCACAGGGGCCAAGCGGCCCCCATTAGCTGTCCCCTGCCTGACGGTTATCAAACATTTCATCAGTATTTAAGAATGAACGGAAGAAACATTCCAGCATTTTCTACCTGAGAGCTTTCAATGACTTCTCTGAACAGCTCGTTAGCAGGGTCAAGCCCCAAAGAGGCTCTCGTATGGACAAAAATTTCTGCCTGGTCTGACCTGCACGCCTTCCCCGAGCAGACTCCCTACCCCATTAGGCTTCCTGGGAGCCACTCCGGAGCCTAAAACCTGAAAGCCCTTCTGTCATTGCAGAGGAAGGGCCTCAGCAAATGCATCTCCCGCAGAGCAGACCCACTCCACTCCCAGCCCTGCCATGAGAAGATTAAAGAAAGGAAAAAGAAATCCTGTGGCACACTACAACATAAATGAACAGGGAGAGGACGCTATGCTAAGCAAAAGAAGTCAGTCAGGACAGGACAGATACTGCTTGATTTCACCCATGTGAAGGGTCTAAAGCAGTCAAAATCATAGAAACAGAGAGTAGAAAGTGGTTGCCAGGGACTGAGGGAAAGGCAAATGGAATTAGTGTTTTTAGTAAATATAGAGTTTGTTTTGTAGATGAAAAGGTTCTGGAGATCCATCCCACAATGAGAGTATACTTCACATTACTGAACTGTACACTTCAAATGGTGGAGTTGGTAGATTTTATGTTGTAAGCTCTTTACAACAATAAAACAAAATTTAAAAAAGAAATTTAAAGAAGAAAGAAAGAGAGAAAGGAAGAGAGACCAGCTGTATCCTCCTGTCCCTGTGCCATGGAGCAGCCCGCACACCTTTTGGGGGCTCTGTCTGGACAATGCACCTTTATTTTTAGCAGGAAAGTGCTACACAGGAAAGCAGAAGCATGGAGCAGGTTAGGAAAAACCAACTAAATCTCAAAAGGAGCCCAAAGTGTAATGATTTAAACTGGTAATGTACATAAATAGCTGGACCAGTTTTTCTCTTGTTCAAAATTCTTTTCTATTTGGGAGCAATTTTCTCCCACTTCAAACCTCCTCATTATATACCCCTTCATTCAAAATGTTAATTCTCCCTCCTCTTGTAATTTAACCATCCGCTAATCATTTCTGGGATGGAAACACATATTCCTAAGTGAGACTCTTTGAAGAGTTGAATTAAGCAGACAGTGGGCTTGTTTCTCTAATTACTTCTCTAATGGTTAATAGAATTGCCAACGAAGAACTTTTTCAGTCTTAAAAAACTATTCATGATAATGTTTTTGTGCAAACTAAACTTTTAAAAAATGTTGGAACAGAGGTTTATATCTCAATCAAGTGAAAAAAGACCAAAATAACACACATTTGTTGCCCCAGAATAATATTTGCAAAAATGACTTTATAAAAATGAAATGCAGCTCTTTTCAAGTATAAAGGAAACTATGGCAATGAGGGTTCTAGTCTTGGGTCTTCTGGGACCTTCTTCTCAGACACTCTGGGCAAAAAAGGAAGCCACTGGGTAGAAGTCTGCACCTTCCACTAAATATGAGTCTGTTTATAACACAAATGTTAGAAATTGAACCACGAAACAAAAATAAGCTAGGCATGGTGGCGCATGCCTGTGATCCTGGGACTCAGGAGGCTAAGGCAGGAGGATTGCCACAAGTTTAAGGCCAGCCTGGGCTACATAGTGAGTTCAAGGCCAGCCTAGACTACATATAGCAAGATCCTGTCTCAAAAAATAAAAATTTTTTAAATTTTAAAAAGAAACCAAAATAAGCAAAGAAGTTTTATTTAAAGAAGATAATATCGATGTGATTATTTTCTCTGGCTAGTTTTCTCTGTCATTGCTGCTCTCTGGCCTTAGCGCTCTAGAGGTTATCTAATCAGAATAATTTATGGACTCCGTAGAGAAAACCGCCCTCCTGCCCTCCTCATGATGTCAGCAGTGAGCAAGAGCAGCTGAGACTTTCCAACATTTGAAGTTGAGAGGTAAAACAGTAATCAACTCCAAATTAGATCTCATTTATAAATTTCAAAGGGAACTACATATGTCAACTGCTCTTGCTGAATCTGATGTCATCCTTTATTGGAGTTAAGAAGAAATGTTAAAGATCTGGGAGTTATGAGTCACCACTCCCTCCTGTGGTCACAAAATAAAAGCTTTCCCAGCCCACGGAATGCACAGTGTGGGAAATTACATGGACGGGAAGGCCGATCCCCCACCCTTCTCTTCACCGAGTAATTGTGTGGCTCTTTCTCTCTGTAGAACGCAGCCAGGTACAGAGCCCGGTCCCTGATTGGTAGAGCCTGATGCGAGGTGAAGACGTGGGCTCCCTCGTTCAAATTCAGGAAATAAGCTGCCATTATAACCATTAACCTAGAAAGCCATTTCTCTCCTTCCAGATTTCCCCCACTCTCTCTCCTTTGTCATACTGTTTTATTTGCCATTCATGTCATTCTAAGTGAAGCAAATTTTAAATTATTAGCATGAAGCTTTACATTTCATTTTTATATTTTGCAAAAAGTGACACCTCAGGGTTACACAACTGTGGAAACATAAGTGTACCACTATCTCCCCTGGGCTAAGGATTCCTAGAGTATATAGACAGAACTATTTTTATCTTTAAATCCCTAGTGCTGTTGGGCATGGTGGCATACACCTGTGATTCCAGCACTCAGGAGGCTGAGGCAGGAAGATCCCTGTGAGTTTGAGGCCAGCCTGGGCTCCATAGTGAATTCAAAACGAGCATGGACTACATAGTGAGACCCTGTCTCAAAAAAACAATAAAAATCTATAAATCCCCTGTTCTACACATGGTGCCTCATACAAATTAGGCAATAAATGTATATTTAAGGGCAAAAGAAAGATGCAGAAGAAGAAAATGAACTTTAGAACCAGTTTTGCCTGAAATTGGCACAACTCATAGACTGACAGTGGAAATGTAAAATGGAGACCCTGCTTCAGAAAATACTTTGACAGATTTTCAAGAAGTTAAACATACACTTACCATATGAACCAGCACTTCCACTGCTAGGTATATACTCAAGATGACTGTAAACATATGTTCACACAAAAACTTGACAATGAGTAGAAGCATTATTCGTAATAGCCATAAGGTAAAAACAACCCAAATGTCTATCAACTGATGAATAGATTTTTTAAAAACTTTTATTAGTCCATGTTTGCAGTACGTAATGATTACATTCATATAGAGAATTGGTACATGTACATAATACATTTCAATTCCTTTTTCCCCTTCCCTCCACCACCCTTTTATTTTGCCAGCATCAGATTCATTTATTTATAACACCTTATAAAGTTAATGATACATACAGATTTAAAACCAGACTAATAAGCCAAAAAAATATGAATGCAGGGGCCGGGAATTTAGCTCAGTGGTGCTGTGCCTGCCTCACAAGCACAAGGTCCTGAGTTCAATCCCTGGTACCAAAAAAAAAAAAAAATAT
>NW_004624897.1:607497-624458 GCF_000247695.1 Heterocephalus glaber | reverse complement strand
TATATATATATATGAATGCAGTATAGCCATACAATGGAATATTATTCTGCCATTAAAAAGACAGAGGTCTGATTCATACTAGACATGGATGACCCTTGAAAACATGCCAAGTGGGAGAAGGCAGGGGCAAAGGACCCCACATGGTGTGATTATGTCTATGTGAAATGTCTGGAACAGGCAAGTTTTTACAGACAGAAAGCAGATTAATGGTGGCCGGGGGCTGGGTGGAGGGGGATGAGGAGCGACTGGCAATGAGTAATTTCTTTTTAGAGTGATGAGAATGTTCTGGAATTAGATGAGTAATGATGCTTGTACAACTCTGTGAGTATACGAAAACCCACGGGGTTGTTTAAGGGGGCAAGTTTTATGATATGTGAATTACACCAATTTAAAAAATCAGTTCTGCCTCGATCCATTTATTAGTGGTGTGACGTTGGCGAAGTTACGGAACGTCTGGACTTCAGTTTTCCTGGCTATAAAATGGGGAGAGCTAACGTGTAATACACAGGACTGTTTGTGAGGACAATGTTAGGTATTCAGGGTGAAACGAGTGACACAGAGGGCTCCCTCGCTCGCCCTGCAGCCCAGGGGAAGTTGTGGAGGAACAGGAGGGAGCAGAGAATCCAAGCTCTCTTCTCCTCACCTCCTCTCAGGGGAGTCAGACGGGGATGGGGCTGCCTCCTCCTCTTTTCTTTTTGGTACTGGGGCTTGAACTTGGGACCTTGCGTTTGAGGCAGGCAGCAGAACCACTGAGCTAAATTCCCGGGCCATTCTCTCCCAAGCAGAAGCCCTCTACCTGAAGGGACCAGGAGTTGACGCACTGTCCCCCTAGCTTGACAGGTCTCTAGGCTACAAGGGCAGGGAAATGGGGGTCCTTGGATCTCTGCTTGGCCCTGCCTCCCTCAACACTTTGTGTGGAATAAACTGTGAGTATGGTGTGTGCTGTCTCGCTGGCCTGAGACTCGGCAGGAGCACAGTGTCAGGGAGGAGAGGGGAGCCCCCTGTGTGGCATAGCCTGAGCTATTTAAAACAGACTTCTAAACTGGGCGTGGTGGTGCACACCTGTACTACTACCACTCTGAGAGGTTGAGGCAGCAGGGTCACAAGTTCGGGCCCAGCCTAGGCAACCTAGCAACTTAATGAGACCCTTGAGACCTTGTCTCAGCATTAAAAACAAAAAGGGCTGGGGATGTAGCTCAGTGTGAAGGCCCTGGGTTCAATCCCCTGTACTATGCCAAAAAAGAAAAATAAAGTTGACTTGCAGAAGCTGAAAATACAATAGTGGTTGCTGGAGCTGGGAGGGGAAAATAGAAAGTTGTTGTCCAATGGGTGTAGTTTCAAATAAGATGAGTAAGTTTAGAGATCTGCTGTACAGTGTAGTGCCTGGAGTTAACAATATGTGTGATACACTTGAAAATTTGTTAGGAGGGTCAATCTCATGTTGTGTTCTCACCACAAAACGAAAACAAAAGGAAAAAAGAGATTCAGGGTGATGTTGGATGTCTCTTGCCTTAATTGTGGTGAAGGTATCATGGGTGTCTGCATGTGTACAAACTCATCAAATTGTAAATGTTAAACATGTGCTGTTTTGAGTGCATCAATTATACCCTTGACTTACGAACTCAATTTGTTTCTGAGGGCTGGTTGTAACTCAGGTTGGTCAACTGAAGCCTCAGGCTCCTCTACACAGCTTTCAAAGTCTCTCTCCTGTACACAGGCAGATCTCAGTGTCCCTAGAGAGACATTGGCCCAGGATTTCTCAATTAACCATACACAGGAAAGGATGTTGTCATGCTCCTTCCAGAACTCTATAAGTGTTAAATCTGTATCTGAGACCATCGAAGCACAAGCGCCAGCTTTCAGGTCATAACTCAAGACTTTGTTCATAAGTTAAAACTATAATCCAGTCGTGACCCAAGTTGTTTGTATATCAGGCTGGTTGTAAATCGAGAGTCCACTATACTTCATAAAGCTGCTTTAAAATGTAGCGAGGGTGGGTGGTACAGGTAAGGAGTCCTTTTATGTTTCCACCAGGAGGCACTATTTGCCCCATGTTCCATGGTAGTTAGCAGGAACCACGTGACCAGTCTATTACACCACCATCTCTAAATGTCAGAATCACGCCCCTCTCCCATCCTCATCCATCACAAATGTTGCTACCACCATAAAAGCTTCTCTGAACTGCTTCCTGCCCTGAGCTCCTGGCATCTTTGTCAACTCTGACTCTATCTGAATTATTGAAGCACCTCTCTACGCCTGTGCTGTGGCATTTGCAGCTTTCCTACCTGGTGCCTAGCTATTTCAGTACAAGGTGCTGCACTGGTTCCCTGGAGCTGCCATAATAAATAACCACAAATGCAGTGGCTTGAAACAACATAAATGTATTCTCCTACAATTCTGGAGGCCAGAAGTCCAAAATCAAGGTCTCAGCAAGCTCTGAGGGAAAATCAGCTCCATGCCTCTCCTAGCTTCTGGCAGCAGTGGTAATCCATGGCATTCCCTGGCTTATAGCTGTGTAAATTTCTCTGCCTCCATCTTCACATGGTCATCTTTTTTGGTGCTTTCTCCTTTTCCAAGATACTGTCATTCAATTTACAGCCCACCCCAAATTTAGGATGATCTCATCCTGAATTATATCTGCAAAGGTGGTATTCCCAAAGAAGGCGACATTCATAGGCCAAGGGCTGGGTCGTGAACATAACTTTGGTCTTTATTTTTGGGTGTTTTTTTTGTTGCAGAGTGGGGGGACAATTCAACCCATTACAGTTATCATTATTAGACTAAGCTCCTTGAGATCACGATCTACGTCTTGTACGTATTTTACCCCTAAGTGCCTAGTACAGTGCCTTAAGCTCCGAAAGCTCATTACGCTCACTGAGTTAGCAGGTAGATTGATGGTGGTTGGCCGGGTGATAAGGTGTTGTCTAAGCTGATAGATGGATGCCTAGTGCAGTCAGAATTGGGAAGTTATACATTAAGGATTCATGGGCCTCATAGAAACTTGATAATAATCCCAGGTATGACTCAGTGAAAAGCCATTGCGTGGCTCCATAGCCATGTAGCTTAAATGAAATCTCCAAACCTTTGCAAATATATCTCAGCTGAAGCCTCTCTGGCCTTCAGAGACTTAAATTTGGCTCAGACCTCAAGTGTTACAGACAATGAGGATTCACAGCCCTCCCTACAATTCCTGCAAATTCCCAAACCTTCTTCATTGTCCTAATTTGTCATCCACCATGTGTTCTTGATTCATTCTCTGGCTAGAGATCAGGCTCTTTCCCAGCTGTTGCATAAGATCCCCAACCTTCCTCCCACTATGAGCATTTGGTGACTTTAGAACTTTGTTAAGTTGGGATTTTTACACATTGTCTTAGTTACTTTCTCATTGCTGAGCCACAATACCCGAGATCCAGAACTCTAAGGAGGAGAGGTTTATCTTGGCTCACAGTTTGTAGAGGTTTCAGTCCATAGCAGGGCAGCAGGGCAGAGGGGCAAGGCAGAGGAGAAACAGCTAATGGCACGGTGGCAGGAAGCAGAGGAATCAAGGAAGGAGAAGGGAGAGAGACTCTTCTAGGCCACACTCCCAGTGACCCACCTCCTCCCACCAGGCTTCACTTCCCAGCATCACATTTAGCTATAAACCCATCAATGGACGAATCCACTGAAGAGTATCACACACCCATGATCCGGGCACCTCCCAAGAGCCCCACCTGTGAGCACTTGAGGCTCTGGGGGGGCATCTAGATAGAAGCCACAACACACAGTATACACATTCTTTGGCCATCTTGCTCACTCTATTTTCTCCTCATTTTACTTTTCTCTTTCTTCTTCCTGCCTAGTTCAAAACATGAATTTGTTTTCTCATCTCATGCCAGGCAGTTCTGCTCATTCCTAGACCTCTTGTCATCTCAGCTACTATTCAAAACAGGCTGCTTGGGGCTGGGGATTTAGTTCAGTGGTGCCACCGCCTGCTTCGAGAGCTGAAGGTCCTGAGTTTGATCCCCGGTACCAAAATAAAATAAAATAAAATAAAATAAAATAAATAAAACAGGCTGGTTCATGAAAGTTTAAGGCAAGAAGGAGAGCGAAACAGACAGACGGACAGACAGAAACAGAGACAGAGGAGAGGAGAGAGACAGAAGAAGGGGGGATTGGGACCTCCTAGGAGAAATTCTACTAGCTCTCAAACTAATATTTTATTTTTCTGTGTTTTATAAATAACAATATGTTAAAGGTTGAAATTCTTTTGAGTAGGGAGAGAAATTTAGCAAGAGCATTCGGTCCACTTACTGTAGACTTTCCTTGGCCTTCTTACCAGAGTGAAGCAATCCTCTTCTTAAGTTTACATTTAATTCTAATTGCAACCGTCACGATGATTAAACCTCCCTTTTTGTCATTGTCTTTTCTTGGCATGATTCCTTTGGCTCCACTTGCATGCTAGCGACCGTGTGCAAATCACAAAGAGTATGTATGTGCTTTTTAACTGTGGCAAAACCAAAAGCAGCTTTTTGTGTATTTCCAGAATCAGTTCCAAAACAGCTGTTAACTTTTCATCCTTGGATCTGTCATCTTACTTCAGGGAATTGTAACAAACAGCAGCATCTTCTGCTTTTCATTTTCGTGAAGAGAGAAGAAAACTCCTCAAGTTGGGGCACGGCATGTAGGAGTAGTTAATGACTTATTTCCTCTCATTTCCTTAATCAGGAAATCTCATACTTCAGCGGCTGCAGGGTTCCATTAAAGTGCTTCTGACCTAAGCCAAGCTGTGTGAAACAGCTGGCTTTGCAAACCCCTGTGTATTCCAAACGGAGACGGGCCAGGAGCTGCCATTTGACCCAAGGCGTGAGGAAAGCAAGGACATTTTTCACAGTCAGCAACGGTTCCAGCTCAAGCAGACTCCATCCTTTGAAAAGTAACACTCTAAGTGGTCAACCAAGTGGATAGTTTGGCCATGAATTGGCTGGGGAGTTTTGCTTTAGGGAAATTTCCTTATGAAAACCTGGCAGTGAGTGATGGACACATTTAATACCTTGTGGTATGAAAAAGCACTCAAGAAAATCAAGACAAATTGGGCCTTTCCTCAGTTCAAGGCATTGCTTAGTTTTGAATCATTGCTCAAAGGCTAAGAGCTGATCAAAATGGCCATTATTAACTGTCATGAGCTATGTTTAGATTGCTTTTACCAATGATTTTCACACCACAGCTCCACATGGGAATAATCTGAAGACAGCTTTAAAAAAATACTAGTAAGTGGAGCCCACTCCCAGATTTTGATTCATTTGGCCTGGGTAAAGCCCGGGCAGTGGTGTTTTTAAGCTGCTCCCCAAGAGGTTCTAATGTGCAGCCAGGGCTATACCCACTGTTTGTGAAAATCACTACAGACAAGCTTTGAAAGCAGCACGTGATGTAGGGGCGACCCACTGTGACCGTGTAGCCTGCACCGAGTCCACCTGCTTTACAGTTGCCAGCCTTTTGTGTAGAGGTGTCCTTTTCAACCCAGTTAACCCAAGGGGAAGTCATCTTTAGCAAATTTCCCTCCTCTCCCCTCCCCTCCCCTCCCCTGTCTTCCTCTCTCCTCTCCTCTCCTCTCCTCTGTCTCTCTCTCTCTCCTACCCTGCCCCCCAGGGAGGTGCAAACCTCCTCTTCAGCCCACACCATCTTTTAAAGACCAAAGTCATCCCAGACCAGTTCAGTCCTAGGTAGGGAACTGGCTTCTAAATTACGTACATCCACTATCACCTGTCTGAACGAACTATGGTCTTCCCTTTCTTTCCTCACCCTACCTTTTAGGAGAAAGTCACCAAAATGTGAGCCCTAGGAGAAAACGCTAAATATCGCAATTTGCCAACCCGCTCTTTGTCCAGAATGTTCCCATTTAAGAATGGCTTCCAGATCTGCCCTCTTATTAAGCCAATGACTTGGCCGCACCTCCCAGCCCCCCACATCTAATTGCTTCTCTCTGGCTCACTGTCACCCCCACACACCTCACATCCATTCCTCCCAAGCCACTGCCCGTCCCGCAGCATAACTGCCATTGTCCACTCAATCCACCCGGCACCCAGCAGCCCAGGGAGTCTTTACATAGCGCCTTCACAGACCACTCTCCTGCTGAAAGCCTTGTGATAACTCCTCATTTCAAGTGGAGTGAAATCCAAACTGCCAAGGCCCTCCCAACTCGACTGCCTTGTGCCAGAGACACAGGTGTGCCCTTCTTCCTCCCCTTTTCCTGGAAGGCTGCAGACTCCCGTTGTCTGACATCTGGGGAGCAGGACACGCTCTGTCCTTTGTACTGTTCATGGCCTCTCCTCCACTGCTCCCTTGGCCTGCAGCACCCTTTGTCTGGCACCTTGAGTGGCTGTCTCTCTCCCATTCTGCCAGTCTCAGCTTCCTGGTCACTCTCCAAGCAGACCTTCCCCTGCTCCTCTGTCTCCATCATTGCTTCCTAGACCTTTCCTTCCCGGTAGTTACAGTACTGACTATACCTATTTATTTGCTTCTTTACACACACACACACCCTGGAACTGAAACTCCACGGGGAAAGGGACTTTCTGTTATCCACAGTTGTGTCCCCAGCCCCTAATAGCCTGCCTGGTACACTGTAGGAACCCATCAACTATTTGTTAAATCAAGGAACAAATGCCTGGGAAAGGAGCAGAGGGAACGGGCTGAAAATCCATTTCTGAGGCAGCCCCTCTCTAAATGATTAGAGCTGATTGGAGTTTTTGAAAACAAGAACTGTCAGATTGTACCTACCATGTCCACTGCGCCCATCGGCTGTCACTGACACATTCATTGCCCAAATCATTCTTGTACTATGTATCAATTAGGGCTCTGGTTACAAGTGTAGAAATCAATTTAAGCTAACTTAACCAAAATAAGAATTCATTACTGTATAGAACCCACACAGCACAGACTTAGGAAGGGACTAAAATCAAATTCAAGTTGTTATTAGGAAGTTGGGGAATCTTCCCCCTCCCTTGCTTTTCTCTGCACAACTATTTCTTCTTTCTTTGCAGATTGGCTTTCTGCACACCTGCTCCTCACTGTTTCTGAACTTTTATGTCTCTGCTGTCCTATACCCAACATGGAGCTTGAATCTCACAGAATGGAAACTCTGAGTTTCCTGGGAAAGAGATTCTGATCGCCACTGAGAACTCAACCCTGGACAATTACCTGTGGCCAGTGAGACAGGAATGAGTGTGCAAACAGCCCCTCCAAGGAAAAGTGGGTGTGGGTAAGGGAGTCTGGAGGGACAAATCCTGGTGACAGGGGAAATCGTTGGCTTGCTGGGCAGTTAGACACCCACAAATACACCCACTACAAGAGTCGAGTTATCTACCAAGACATGTTCAATCCTGGACTCTCCCGGGTGTCTTTTCTCTCTGCCTCTTACAACCAGTTTCCACCCAGAAGGTCGGTCGATCCTAGGCTTGGTGCTGATTCTTGAATTCTTGGAGAATGATACAGAATGCTGAACTAGGACCCTATGGCAGGAAAGAAGGGAATAAGAGAAGTATGTGTATGCCGTGGAAAGGTAGATCAAGAAAAGCATACTTTAAGCATAAAAGCTTAAAGAAGAATTATTTCTAAGAAGAATTGGGTTAAGAAAAGAATAAGGATGTATTAAGCCTGAAACCTTGATGGATTATTTGAAATTGTTGCCTTTGAATCATTTTTTCAAGCCAAATGACTCAGCCACCAAGGGATCCTTTTGTTACATGATCGGTCTTACTCCATTGCTAATACAGTAGCTTCAAATGATGTCGTGTTTCTGATTACACGTTGCATTGATGAAATAGTTTGTTTTTCTGCCCTTACACTGTTTTATGAAGCATTATTCTCCAACACTGGTGCATGAGCCTATAGAAACAGATCCATCAATATATTTGAATTAAAAATAAACAGTTTAAACCAGGCATAGTGGCACATGCCTGCAATCCTAGCACTCAGGAGGCTGAGGCAGGAGGATTACTGTGAGTTTGAGGCCAGCCTGGTCTACACAGTGAGTTCAATGCCAGCCTAAACTACATAGTGAGACCTTGTCTCATAAAAACCAAGAAAAAAACGGTTTCACTTCTCAGAAGAAGAAATACAAATGGCCAATAAATACATGAAAAAATGTATAACATCTTTGGCCATTAAAGAAATGAAAGTTAAAATAACAATGAGATTTCATCTTACTCCAGAAAGAATGGACATCATCAAGAAATCAAATAATAATAAATGCTAGAGAGCCTTTGCGGGTAAAGGAACCCTCTATGTTGTTGGTGAGAATGTAAACTAGTACAACCACTATGGAGATTAGTATAGAGTCCTCAAAAAACTAAAACTAGAAATTACATTTGACCCAGCTATTCCCTTTCTAGGTATCTTCCCAAAAGAGTTAAAAACAGCATATTACAATGATATGATACATGTACACTCATGTTTATACCAGCACAAATCATAATAGTTAATAGCCTATATGTTCATCAACAGAGGAATTGATAAAGAAAATGTATTATTTACACACAATGGAGTACTACTCTGCCACAAAGAAGGATAAACTTGAATCATTTGTAGGAAAACAGATGACTCTTGAGACCATAATGTTAAGTGAAATAAATCATATATACATAAGCTTAAATGGTCTCTCTTATATGAAATATAAATAAATATAAATAAAGAGCAAAATAAAAGATAGATGATAGGAAACATGGAGATAGATACTTTGCAAATGAGAAGGGAACCAAGAGATAGAGAGGGGGAAGGGAGGGAAGGGGAAAGGGATGAAAAAAAGAATCAAGATGTGTTATGTACATGCACCAACTCTCCACAAGGAATGTTATTATTGTGTACTGCAAACATCTACTAATAAAAAAATTTAAAAATAAGTGATTTAATTTAGATGTTGGGTATTAAGTTTTTATGGAATGATATCATGCAAGATAGCACAGTAGGCATATTTAGAGAAAATGCAAGCTATAAAAAAGTAATATAGAGATGGATGTGGTGGCAAATATCTAAAATCCCAGCACTCTGGGAAGCTGAAGCAGGAGGATCACCACGAGTTCAAAGCCAATCTGGGTTACATAGTGAGTTCAAGGCCAAGCTGGGCTACATAGCGAGAGCCTGTCTCAAACAACCAAAATAGTTTTTAAATCAACCTAAAAAATTTTTAAATGGTCTAGCAATGTAGCTCAGTAAGGTTTTGGGTTCAGTCTCCAGGATCCCATACAAAAAAGCAATATAATATATTGCTTCATGCTGTAGCTTTGTAAACTCATAATTCAAACCCGGTTTGTGCCTCTTAATTAGCTGTGTGATTTGCAACAAAATAATTTCTTGTAAAATAGGAATGTTAACTGGACTTGCCCATGAGGAATTGGGTGCGATTTATTTGAAACAATGGAGTGTATTAGGTAGAAACTGTGCTTACTTGCAAGCAACAGGATCCCTGAATAAACAGTAGTTCCTGAAGACCAGGTGTCTTAGTCACTTCCTCATTGCTGGGACAAAATACTCAACACCCACAAGTTAAAGGAGGAAAGGTTTATTTGGCTTACAATTGGTAGAAGTTTCAGCCCATAGCCAGCTGGCTCCAAGGCAGGGTGGCATGGCAGGCAGGAAGAAGCAAGGGATCAAGGGAGGAGGAGGGATATGCACCCTTCTGGGCCATGCCCACAGTGACCCACTTGTTCCCACCAGGCTTCACCTCCCAACATCACACCCAGTTATAAACCCATCAGTGAACTAATCCAGTATCACACACCCATGATCCAGTCACCTCCATAAAGCCCCACCTATGAGTGCATACAACTTTGGGGGGACATCTAAATGTAAACTATAACATCTAGATATAAACTATAGCACCAGGAAATGTTTTCTCACTCACCAAGAAGCCCAAAGTCACTAGCCTTGCTTAAGGTACTCAACGATTTCAGAGCTGAAGTCTTTGTAGTTCCCAGAATCTCTCTCTCATGATGCCAACATAGCTGCTGCAGCCTCAGCCATCATGTCCATATTCCCAATGGGGAAATGGAGGGAGGAGTGGTGACCAAGCAAAGAAAATGAAAACTTTCCAGAATGTTTAAGTCAGGACTGAGTGCTATAACAAAGAAGACCCACTCACCAGTGGATTAACACAAATAGAAGTTTAGTTTATTTCTTACTCTTACCAAGGTCATTTGATGGCAGGTGATGGGGGTTAAGGGGAAAGAATGGGACACAGCTCTTCTCAGCACAATCTTGCAGGAGTAAATTTAGAATTGGGGCTGCCAGAATCATACAAGGCATGAACATCTCCTGCCAGCAGGAGGGGGAAGACCGGGAGCATGGAGAATTGTGTCGGAAGGTTATGGATCAGGTCTAGAATTGAGGTACCAGATTTTTGCCCACATTGTATTGGCCAGACTTCAGTCACACAGGTCATCATGGCTGCAAGGGGAGCTAGAAAATATAGTCCCTGAATAGGCACTTCTTCCCTGCAATACTGCTACACCAAGGAAAGGGAGCAAGACTGTCGGGGATACAGCTAGCTACAGCTGCCACATCAGAAACCCACACCAACTTCCACATAGATTGTACTGTCCAGTACTGACCAGGGTGTACTGACCACCCCTGGCTGCAACAAAGCCTGGGAATGTAATTTTCTGCTGGAATCATTGTAACCTAGGTAGCTTGGGTTTCTGTTAGCAAGGAAGAAGAGAAGTTACTGTGCAGGAAACTAACAGTGTCTGCCACTTGTGGAAAAAGTGCTTAGCCCAGTGCTTAGCACATAAAAAATAATCATTACCTGCTAGCTACTGTCACTGCCATGATATCTTTCTCGGCTGTCTCTTCCATGGTGAGCTACTAACTTGGTATTCTGGTTTGTTGAGGGCTGGAGCTGGAGTCAGAAGACCTGAATTTAAATCCTGGCTTGGCCCCATGCTGTCTTCTCTGGACTTGAAGGTGAAAAACCGGGAAAGATTAAACCCATCTCACAAATGCGTTGTGTGGATTCACTGCCGTAATGAGCTCGACTGAGCCAGTGGTATTATTCCACACATACTATGTGCATACTATTAAAACTGAGTCTCCTGTGGAAGCGGCCCAAATGCCCATTGTACTCGTTTTCGCCAACTGCCATAACAAAATTCCCCCAACCAGGTGGCTGAAAACGCAGAGACTTCCTCTCCCACAGTTCTGGAGGCTTGGAGTCTGAAATCAGGGCATAGCATGGCCATGCTCGTCTACAGCTTTAGGGGAGAGTCTGTCCTGCCTGTGGGTGCTCCTGGGGGGTCGAGAGCTCCTTGGAGCTCGGCGGCCTGCAGCTGCAGCACTCAATCTCTGTCCCCGTCATCACTGGCCTTTTGCCTGTGTTTCTTCTGTCTCCTGACTACAATGCCACTTTTCTAAGGAGCTATTGTACTTCGAGTAATAAAGCAGGCAACCGTTTTTGCACACGTTTCTGAAAAGGTAAGAGAGACGAGAGATGTCAAACCCCACCTTGAATTTCCCAAAGCACGGACAATTGGATCAGTATTGCAAGTCCGGCTTTGGGTTGTTGAATGGTGTGGGTTCTGGAAAATACAAACGGATGAGCTCGATATTGATCCCCAGCACAATTTCAGTGTGAATTAATAAATAGTTGATTGATAGGAGTTAACATCAGTAGGGATTAAATTCCTACTAGGTTTTACATGGAGTGGTAGAGTTAACATCCAATAAGAAATTGGAGGAGACTGGATTCAAACACTAGTTCTTCCACTGCCTTGGTACCTGGCCTCCAACAGGCAACTTTGCTCTCTTATCCTCAGTCTCCTTGCCTACAAAACATTTAGCTTTGACTCTCTCAGAGTGTTCTTAAATTCTAGGCTTCTAAAATACATGTGTGAAGTCACATCAGCTAATTTTCTTTCTTTGGGGGAAAGCATCTCTTTGGGAGGCGGTGAGCAATGTTTATTGGCTATTTATTCTTTTCTATTTATTTTTTATTGTAATAAAATCAATGCAAAATATTCATCATCATTTTAACCATTTATAAGTAACAATTCAGTGGCATTAAATACATTCAAAATTCCATGTGACCGTCATCACTACCTCTATTCAAAACTTTTTGTATCAACTCTAACAAAAACTCTGTACCCAGTAAATGATGATTCCATCCAGATGTAGTGGTGCACACCTGTAATCCCAGCACTATGGAGGCTGAGGCAGGAGGATCAGCATGAGTTTGAGGCCAGTCTGGGCTATATAGTGAGTTTAAGGCCAGCCTGAACTACAAAGCAAGATCCTATCTAAAAAACAAAAATTCTAGCTACTCCTCCCCTTGTCCCCTAATAATCTCTATTCCACTTTCTTTCTCAATGAATGTGCCTATTCTAGGTTATTCTAGGTTTCTCATGTAAGTAGAATCATATTTGTCTTTCTGTATCTAGTTTATTTTTGCTAACATGTTTGCATGTTTTCTCCACACTACAGTGTGTATCTGAATTTTATTCATTTTTACATCTGAGTCATATCCCCATTGTGTGTATATACCACATTTTATTTATGCATTTATCTGCCGTGGACCACTGGGTTATGTCTACCTTTGTGGCTAGTGTGAGTAATGAGTCATGCCACTGTGAGTATTAGTGCACAAATATCTGTTTGAATCCCTGCTTTCAATTCTTTTGAAAAAAATATATAAACCTAGGAGTGGAATTGCTGGGTTACGTGGCTCTATGTTTAACCTTCTGGGAAACTGCCAGGAGACTATTTTCTACAGGGCCTGCACCATCTTACATTCCCACTAGCAATGCACAGAAGTTTTAATTTCTCCACATCCTTGCCAACACTTATTTTCCTTTTGTTCTTTTTATAGTCATTGTAGTTGCAAAGTGGCATCTTTTTGTGGCTTGGGAAAAAACATTCTGGATTGATCAATTAGGAAAGTGCTGTATATTTTGTGTCTTTGTTTTAATGGGTGTTTAACATCCTGTTGGACAGGAGGGAGATGTGCAATTGAATGATGGCAGATACAGGAGATTGTTTGGTCAATTACAGAACTTTAATCAGGAGTGAGACCAAAAATGGTATATCCTGGGTTGGCTCTAATCTAGTCAACACTTTTGTAAATTATTTTTATCAACAATATGGATGAAGACATAAAAGGCACATACATCAAACCCATAAAACTAAAATCCTAGAGGAACAACTGTCAAAAGTAATAAAACTCTCACTGAAATGGACAACAGGTTAAAAGAATTTGATGATGTTCACCAATGAGATATGGAAAATTCCAATTTATGTCTCCCAAAATGTCATGTCCACTCAGAACCCCAGCATATGATTTTCTCTGGAGACAGTTTTTGAGGTCATACTGGGTTGGGAGAGGGGTAGGTCCAATATGATGGGTGTCCTTGTAAGAAAAGGAGACACAGACACACGCGTAGAGAGAGAGGGTGGCCATGTGCAGACAGTGGCCACAACTCTAGTGCTACACTACAGGCCAAGGGCAGCCAAGGGCTGCTGGGACAGGCAAGAAGGAATCTCTCCTAGAGCCTGCAGCCTGACCCACACCTTGACTGCAACCGAATAAATTTCTGTTGTTTTAACCCAAAACAACAAAAACAAAATCTGTCCTATGTTCTTTGTATGTACCTCTTTCTATGTCCCTCTTCAAAGTTGTATTGATTTTGCCACTTTCCACATGTTTCATTCCACAGAAAGTTTCTCTGGGTCTCTCTTCTTCCTTCCACCTCTTCCTTTCAAGAAGTAACGCTTCTTTTTGAGGTGAGCCTGGTCCCTGTCAGTCCCCAAATCAGCAGACTGTTTCTCCTGATTCCAGCTGCCCCCGGGTTAAATACAAATGTCTGCTATATTAACTGAGATGAAGAAGACAAAAATGGAACTGAAAGAAAGTTTGCCTAATTTGTAAAATAAAATGAGTTTCGATCTTAGCAGCTTATGTATTATTCTTGTGAACACTGGGTTTACATCGATCATCTTTTCCCTGGCAGTCAAGTGTAGAATATGGTGAAGTTAGAAATGTAATTGTGTAGACATAAAAAATTGCATCTCGATACCCATCATCGGGACACTTTTCTCAAAATGCTGTCTCGGTGTCCTTCAGCGCAATAACGATATCAATTGAGAATGTAACAGAAGCAACTTAAATGTTATGCCTCGTTTGCTGCCGCTAAGCCTAATGTACCTCAGAGCAAGGCTATTGCTCATGACACAAGGTTCTGTCAGGGAGGCTGGAAACACTTCAAGACCATTAAAATAAAATGCCAGCCGTTCCTGCTGTTCAAATATTCTTCAACTTCTAATTTAAGGCGCCAACACCTAAGAATGTAATTGTGTTATTCTCACTGATAGCTGGAATCTATCTAAGCCAAATGCCTGGGAATTATGGACTATTGGGGTTACAGGAGTCCAGAAGACAAATGAGGTGGATAAAGCATGTTATTTCGTATGGGCACGTTCAACATCTGTGCTCCGTTACCGTTTATGTGTTAAAATGTATTCAAGGACTAAAGTGCCTGAGTTGTCTTTCCTCAGCAGCTTTGAAGAAGAGGTTGGGGAGATGCAGAAACCACCTCAGGATCTAAACTTAGAAATATGAGAGAGAGAAAGACTCACACACCTGTTCTCAGAATTCTTTTCCACACTAAATTTTCTTTAGGGTTGATTGTCCTTTTCTAAATCAGGAAGTTGTCACTTCCATAAAGCAGTTCCCTGGTGGCTCACAATTCTCCCCCTGATGAGCAAATGGACCACAGTGGGGAAAGGGCACGCTGGGTCAGGAAAGGGCACTTTTAAAAGCAAATACTGTGAAAGGTGCTGCTGCCCCATTACATGGGGAAATTATTTCTGTTTAATGCCTGCCTTGGGAGGGGTACACTTCAGGTTCAGGGACCCCGTTGGCACATTAGGGCTTTGACTGGGACACAGCGCCAATTCAAACTGTCACACAGTATGAGGAGGGGAAAAAAGCCCAAATCAGTTTCTATTCTTTAATAGAAAGCAATACTGTAGTTTAAATTAGTAAGGCGCTGCTGAACCACTATTTAAAATGCGTTTGCACTGACATCCCAAGAAAGGACTTTTTTTTTTCTTGTTTAATTGCACTGTCAGGGTGGAATGCTTTCACTTAAAACCATTCTGAGGTAGACCTTTTAATAGAAAGTGACAATTTAAATTGCCATGATAGCAGCGTAAATGGTGCTTAAAGTCATTACTAAACTGACGTCGCAGTTGGCTCCAGACCAGTTTGTTAAAGCTGAAGAAAAGGTATTGGGGGAAGGGAGAAAAGTAACTAGATGGTGAATCATTAATTCCTTTTATATTCATTGTAATAACATTAGCTGTGATGAAGTCATCTGGCTCCCAATGGATGTAATGTACTTTTCTATTGAATTCCACATGATTCCATTCTAATGTTGCCCTGATTAATGCCTATTACTGAAGAACTGCTCCTGTCACAGGCACTTATTTTTCTGGAGTTACTTTGTTTTCTTGTCTTCACTGCCAGGATCCGAAGAGAGGAACTGTGGCTTCCATTTGCTGGTTTGTGTTCCAAACACATGGGCTAGATTTATTCAGTGCCTTTCCTCTTCCAGAAGTAGGTTAGATTCTCCTGCCAGCTCTCAGAAGTGACTCTTGGTAGCTTTCAAGGAGTGCCATCCACAGAACCAAATGCATCCTGTTAGTACCTAAATGACACCATTGGTCCAATCTGATTGGTTTATCTGAAGCAACTAATTTCCCAGACCAGTATGGCAGCATCTGGGGGCCCAGTAGGTGGAGACACCATAAGATCTCAGGCAGGCTTTCTCTAACCTGGGAAATGAAGTTGTATAGAGGCTCAATAAAGTAGGAGAAAAAAAGAGAACAAATTTTTGTGAAATAGTGAAACAACATGTAATGGAACTGATTCCGTGAATATTGTGTTCCAGATCTCTTGAAAAATGAACTTTCTGACTTCCAGGAAGATGGCAGAGTGGTGAACAGCAGAGAAACAGCCTCTCTAAGATTTAGTGTCCAGACACTGGAATATAGCAACGTGAGAAGGAAAAGGAGGGAAGTAGGTCCTTGGGACCCAGTAGGGATCTGAAGCAAGAATTAAAGCCCACAGGGTGAGCGAGGAGAGAGAGACTTCAATGAAGAAGGAGGTGGCAAGCAGCGCTTTCTCCCTGAGCCCTGACTCACTGTGTGGGAAGAGCAGCTCAACCGTGCAGATGCTTGGTGACTGCTGGCAACCCCAGAGGCCTCCAGGGAAAAACCCGCCAGTGGAATGGAGCAGTGGATGCAGCAGACTGCAGTGGTTGGTGAGTTATTTAGGTTCAGACTTTCCCCCAGGAAAGGCCAATTAGCGGGTAGCCATCTTAGAAAGAGGCCAGTTGAGCTCAGAACTCAGAGCAGCTGTGGGCTGGCTCCATTAAGGTGAGGCAGAACTGAGTTCAAGTTGGAAGAAGGTCAAGAACCCAAGTTCAAGCTGGTAGGGAGCTGAGTTCAAGCCAGCAGGAGACACACAGAGTGTTGCAGGCTGAACAAATTGGATTCCAGCTTCACAATGAGAAACCAGCCTGAGATTCAGAACTAAAGGTGCAGGCTTGTTGGGATTTAATTGACACAGATCTGGGCTCTGTGTGCCCAATTTGTCTACCAGTGACAGCAGAGACACATCTTGAAGTGGACATTTTTTAAAAATTTTTTCCTTTTCTTGTTTTTGTTTTGTTTTATTTTTTCTTGATTGTTCTTGTTTTTACATAAGTATGAACATTGTTTCTAGTTTTTGTTGTTCTTTGTTCTGTTTCTATTTTCATTTCTTCCTTTTCTTTTTCCCTCTTGTCTTCTTTACCAGTTCTCCAAAGTTTATGTAATCTTCCTTTCTCCTCCAGCTTTCTTCTAATCCCTTCTTCTTCTTCTTCTTCTTCTTCTTCTTCTTCTTCTTCTTCTTCTTCTTCTTCTTCTTCTTCTTCTTCTTCTCCTTCTTCTCCTTCTCCTCC
>NW_004624897.1:492341-569374 GCF_000247695.1 Heterocephalus glaber | reverse complement strand
GTAAGCGCAAGGTCCCGAGATCAACTCCCAGTACCAAAAAAAAAAAAAAAAGGTAAAAGTGTAACCACAAGAGATACAGATAATGAAGTTATCAGGTTCCAATTTAAAAATAACTATGGTTAATATGTTCAAAGAAGTAAAACATTTATGATTTTGGCAAAAAAAATAGAAACTATGAAAAGAATCAAATGGGAATCTAGAATAAAAATAATCCAGTGACTGAAACTAATAACTTTATTGATGGATTTAACAGCATACAGTCAGACCTCTGGATCAGCACATTCTGAAGTCTCAGATTCAACCAACCACAGATCGAAAATATTTGGGGAAAAAAGTGACTGTACTGAATATCCATAAATTTTCTCATATTATTATTCCCCAAACACAATATAGCAACCACTTACATATAGCATTTTCATTGTATTAGGTATTATAAGTAATCTAGAGATGGCTTAAAGTATGTAGGAGGGTGTATGTAGGTTACATGCAATACTACACCATTTTACACAAGGCACTTGAGCATCCACAGATTTTGGTATCTCTAAAGGGATCCTGGAACCAATTCTCCATGGATACTGAGGGACAACTATATTATATACAGCTGAAGAGATAATTGATGAACTGGAAGATAGGCCAAAAAGAAAATGAAACTCATGACAAAGAAGAGAAGGGGAAAAAAGAAAAAATACAGAAAAGGCACATACGTTACAATGACTAGATCTAACAAAAGAGTAATCACAGTCCATGAGGAAAACAGACCAAATAGGCCAGAAACCATATTTGAAAAGATAATAACTGGCAATTTTCTAAAACTAATGAAACACATGATCCATATAGTCAAGAATCACTATTAACCTGAAGTAGAATAAACACAAATACAAAACCGCACCCACCACATCACAGTTAACACTGCTGAAAACAAAAGACAGAGAAGAGAAACAAATATTAAAAGACACACCAGAAAAAGGCAATTGCCTTCAAAAGAACAGTAAGACTGGCAGCTAATTTCCCAACAGAACAAGCTGGGACAATATAAAATGATATCTTCAAAGTGTTGAGAGAAAATAACTGCCTAACGCAAATTTTATGAAATTTCCTTCAATGAAAATATCCTTCAAAAAATGAAGGTGAAATAAAAATATTTTCAGGCCAGACTCACGGAATTCATCACCAACAGAATTTCCTTAAAGGAAATACTAAAATGTGTCAGGCAGCCAGAAGAAAAATGAGCCCAGATGAAAGTTTGCATTTGTAGGAAGGAAGAGCAAGTGAAATTGTAAATATGTGGGCAGTTCTAAATTAATACTGACCATACAATACAATAACAATAATGTCTTGTGAGGCTTAATATACATGACTACAATGTTGTGTTGGTCAAGAGGAGGTATAAATAGAATATCTAGGGCTCCTGCATTGTCTGAAAAGTAGCCAAAGATACCAATTAACATCAGACTTTAATAAATCAAAGACACATGGTGTAATCTCTACTACAACTACAACACAATGATTTTACACCTGGGTACCAGCACAAGAGAAATGTGTGAACATGTGCGTCAAAAGAGAAGTGCAAGAAATGCTCCTAGCAGCCATATTTGAGATAGCCCCAGATACCGTTGGAGAAAAGTAAATTGTGGTATATTCATCCACTGCAACGAAACAGAATCAAGGAGTTCAGAGACTGTAGCTGGAGGAGCTTGACAGGCTTTCCCAGCACTGCCTGTGGAATTAATAGACTTGCTTCACTCAGTTTAGGATTAAAGGATGAAAAGTTCCAGAAGAGTGAGTCACCCTCACATACTTTAGACAACATGCTGTCACGTTGGCTCTGCTGCAGTGATTACGGGAAAAATCTAGCAGATGGGTCCTTCAGGGGCCTCTTTAGCTCTACACCGGGAGTTCTGCCAGGTCCTTGATTTCTCACTCCACCACGCTCATACACACCTTAAGGATTGCCCAAAAGTAATCCTGTGTGTTGTCAGCAAGGACGAATGAACGCTGGATGATGCCCACCTCCTTCCCCACACAACGGCCCATCTCTTTGGACCCATCTTGACATTTATACACTCCCAAAATTCTGTTCCTAAAATAATATGATCCCTTCCCCCTTACAACATAAAATGTACTCACACTTCCCAAAGTCTCCTCATTTTCTGCATCTAACTCCAAGAAAAAGATCTTTTTTGGACCAGGTCTGTTCCTCCCCTAATTCTATTGCAATGCTGTAACCTATGATCTATACACCAAGTTTTTCCATCTTTATCTATGTTGAGAAGAAAGGAGCCAAAGAGATAAAAAAAATCTTTAAAATATATAAACACATTTTTAGCAAAGAAGAAAACTTGAGGCTCAGTAAGTCTTTAATTTTGCAATAAGGTAGGAAGCGTCCCTCCTCCATCATACAATCCTAACATCTCTTGCCTTGCTGGTGTGAGGTGCCCCCAGCTTTAACTCATAAGGGTCTCTGCCCTTCTTAGCCCTGCCTGTTGAGACATGCAGCAGTCTTCCATTTCTTTTTACCCAGGAGAGCCCCCTGAATTCCATCCCAGTCTCCAACCTATTTTACATCCATCAGAGGCCAACAACCTAGCCCAGTGGTAGCAAACCTACGGCATGTATGCCACAGTGGGCTGTTACCAGTGAAAGCTCTAGAAGGTTCCATATCACTGGCTAGGCCCTTGTCTTGGCCTTCACAGAGTAGCAAACAGACTGTATGCTGGATAAGACCAGCTTTCTCTGGATTAATGACCTTGCTGAAACCAATGGCTCTTCATCACTCCAAAGGGAGAGGTTTTGTGATCTCAATTTCTCACAAGCTCTCCCAGTGCTATCAGCACTGGGCAGCTGATGTTCTCAGAACGGGTACACAACTTCCCCAAGTAGTTGGCACTAAGGCTCAAATCCACTTCCTGTCCCCCACCCCACACAGACACAGGAGCCCTGTGTAAAGATTTGTATAACCAGGGGAAGGCAAACTAAAACAAGAGGAAATCATTTTTCACCCACTAGACTGGAAAATATGACATTCTGGCAAGGTTGAGAGCTAACAGGCACTTTCATTACTGAAGGAAGTGTAAATTGGCACCACCATTTTGGCAAGCAATTTGGTGGTGTCTCTATGACTTAAAAATGTAAAAATATTATATGACCCAGTATTTCCTCTCTTAGGTGTCTGCCCTAGAAAAACATACTCCGGCATACAGAGGTAGGATGTGCTCATTGCCGCATTGTGTAGAATGATGAAAATCTGCAAACATCCTAACAATCATCAGCAGGAAAATCAAAAGGGAAATGTGGTGTTTTCATTTTACAGCTAAGAACAAACTCGATCAACAAGTATTATCAGGGATTTCAAAACCGGATGAGGGCTGGGGATTTAGCTCAGTGGTTAAGCCCTCTGTCTCACAAGCGCAAGGACCAGAGTTCAATCCCCGGTACCAAAAAAAAACACAAAAACAACTGGATGAGATGGTCAAGTGGAGAAAAGCAAGAAATGACAAGTGAAAAATGATAAGGCACGAGAGTTTCATTTCTACAAAAATAAACACATGCATATTTATATAGTTTGTTTCAGGTCTGGAAAGATTTACTCCAAATTCATAATGGAACGCGTGGAAAGGAGAGGGACCTAGATCAGGTAACTGTCACAGAGGACTCTATTTATAACATACTTATTACATAAAGAGAATGTGTTCAGGTTATCTTCTTACAACTAAAAACTAATAATGAAAAATAATGTATGATATTCTGGAAAGTTGCAGGACATCCTTTTCACAGGCCTACAGACGGAGTGGCCCCAGAAGCCCCCAGGAGGCCTCCCTTGGAAACTCAAGGTCAAGCAGCTCAACAGGCAAGCACCATAGGAAGCCTCACTGAGGCTTCTTAAGCCAAATCCAAACAGGAAACTTCTGGTGCTTTTGAGAAGCTCTCAAAATGAGTGAGCCAGCACTGGGCCCTGAACTAGCTATCTACTGCTGCCTAACATTTAGAAATGATTCTAAAGCTTTATAGCTTGAAACAACAACATCATGTTCTCAGTTTCTTTTTTAATAGTTTTGTTTTAATTTTTGTACTAGAGATGTATTTTTATTTAATTTTATTGGTACTTTGACATACATAATGATCACATTCATCATAGAGAATTTGTACCTGTATATATTATATCTTAATTCTTCCCCCACCATTTCCCTTCCTTCCCTTCAATCAGCTTCTGTGGCTCAGGAATCCGGTACTCTGACAGGGCTGCCTTTGAAGTGTTGACCGGGCCTGGCTCCTTGCAAGTTCACTCACATGGCCGCTGGCAGGATTCTGTTTCTCACAAGCTGGTGGCCGGAGGGCTTTGGTTCCTGAGAGCCTCCATTTCTCACAGGCTGAGGGCCAAAGGCTGCTCTCAGCTCCATGTCATGTGGACCTCTCTCCACAGGGTCGCTGACAAGAAGCCAGATGCACCAGAGAGAGACAGTTTGTGGTCAAGACAGAAGTCACACTTTTTTGTAACCTAATCTTAGGAGGCACATCCCATTCCTTTTGTCCTGTTTTGCCCATTAGAAGCAAGTCACTAGTGCAGCCCGCACTCGAGAGGAGACCCATTTCAATGGGCTCTGATTCAGAGGCTGGCCGCCGCAGCACCATAGGAATTATGCACTCTGTTTATGCTGCGTTAAAATGGGGCTAGTGGGGAAGGGGGAAGAGAATGCTCAGGAATGGAGGAAATATTAGTATCCAAAAGAGCCCTGGAAGAGAATTTCTGGTGTTGCTAGAGAGATTAGTGAATTCAGTAGATGGCATCTGTCTGTGAGCTGGTACTTATACCTTGAGAGCAGCACTTCTGACAGAGCGGACCCTGGGAATACAGGGATGCGAGGAGCCAATTCAACATTCTTGTCAATAGGGAAGTACCATATATATCATATTGTCCATTAACTTGCCAAGAAAAAGAATACAATTATGCTACCATGCTGAGTGATAACTGTGATTTTTCTTCTATGAATCATGTTGGAGATTTGAACATGTGCAGGAGCAAAATTACCTCATAACAACATGTAAAGTATTTTCATGTAATCTGGGATCTCCATATTACTAAGAAAGCAGTCATTTAAAACTAAGGGCCCTTCAAGTCATCATCACAATTGATAAATGCAGAAATGCAACCATTTGTGCCTAACGTAACACTGTACTTCCAAAAAGAATGGCTATATGACTCACAATGGATCAAATGCCAACTTTTCTTTTTTCTTTTTGAGGTAGGGTCTCATTATGTAGTCTATGCTGGCCTTGAACTTTCAATGCAGCCCAGGCTGGCCTTGAACTCATGATCCTCCTGCCTCAGCCTCCCACAGTGCTAGAATTACAGCCATACACTACCATGCTTGGCTTGTAGTTTAAGTAATAACTTCCCATTCCTCTTTTTCCCCAATCCCTGGTGACTTCTAATGTACTTCTTGTCTCTATGAATTTGCCTATTCTAGATATTTCATACAAGTGGAATCATATTCTATTTATCCTTTTACATCTCATTTGTTTTACATAGCATAACCATTTTTCAAGGTAAATTCATGTTGTACAATGTAACAGAACTTCATTCCTTTTGAATTAGGAATATATATATATATATATATATATATATATATTCTTAGGCCAAGGATCTAGCTCAGTGGCACTGTGCCTGCCTCACAGGTGGAAGGTCCTGAGTTCAATCCCCAGTACAAAAAAAAAAAAGATTACATATATTCTGGGCCAGGCCTGGTGGCACACACCTGTAATCCTAGCACTCAGGAGGCTGAGGCAGGAAGATATCCCACAAATTGAAGGCCAGCCTGGACTACATAGTGAGTTCAAAACCAGTCTGAACTATGTGATGAGATCCTGTCTCAAAAAATAAGTTAAAAAATTTTTAAAAGAGAATACATGTATTCCACTATATTGGATAGCTTACATTTTGTTTGTCCTTTCATCTCTCCATTGAGTTTTTTACTTTATTTTTGTTTTGTTTTGAGACGGTCTCACTATGTACTCCAGGCTGGCCTTGAACTCACTATGTAGCCTACACTGGCCTCGAATTAACAGTGATCCTCCTGCCTCAGCTTCCCAAGTGCTGGGATTACAAGTGTGATTACCATCATACCTGGTCTTCTCCATTGACATTTGAGTTGTTTCCATGCTTTGGCTATTGTTATGGGTTAGATGGAAAATGTCCCTCAACAGCCTCGTGTGCTCACAGGTGGGGCTTTTGGAAGAGGACTGGACCATGGAAGTGCTATAGCTGACTTGCGGTTAGGAGGTGGGATCTGGGGACTTGACCTTTCCTTGCTTCCTGGCTGCCACAATGTGAGCAGCTTTCCCCTGCTCTGCCCCTCTGCCATGCTGTTTCTGTCTTGGAGCCAGCTGACCATGGATTGAAAATAGGAGCCAAAATTAACCTCTTTTAACTTCCTTTTAGTTGTGGGTATTGGGTATTGTGTCCCAGTGACAAGAAAGTGGCTAAACAGCTACTGTGAGTAATATTGCTACCAATATTGCTATACAATCATCTCTTTGCATCCTTGTTTTCAATTCTCGGGGGCTATGTATCTAGCAGTGGAATCATTAGATCATCTGGCAATTCTGCGTACATTTTGAGAGCCACCAAACTGTTTTCCATAGTGTTACACCATTTTCAATTCCTACCAGCAATGCTTGAGGATTTCAATTTCTCCACATCCTTCCCAACACTCACTGAGCATTTTCCACTTAAAAAAACAGCCATCCCACTATCCTGGTGGGTATGAAGTTGTATCTCATTGTGTTTGTGATTTGCATTTCCCTAATAACACCGATCTTAGGCACCTTTCTGTGTGCTTGTTGGGCATTTGTACATCTTGTTTGGAGAAATGTCTATTTAACATCCTGCCCTTTTTTGTGGTGGTATGGGGGACAGAATCCAGGGCTTTCACACTGAGGTACATTATCAGTCCTTTTTATTTATTTTTTATTTTGAGGTAGGGTGTCACTATGTCACTAAGTTGCCCAGGCTGGGCTCAAATTTGTGCTCCTCCTGTCTTAGTCTCCCAGAGTGCTACTTTGCCCAGTTTTAAATTTTAAAATTTAAGATGTACTGGGGAAGGAGCAGTGAGGAGAAGGAACATATAAGATGCTAAGTTGGAATTAAAAATACATTTCCAGTCGGGGATTTAGCTCAGTGGTTCCGCCGCCTGCCTTGGAAGCACAAGGTCCAGAGTTCTATCCCCGATACCAAAAAAAAAAAAAAAGAATTCATTATTTGCTTGTGTTGAGTTAGAGGAACCTTTTATATATTCTGGATATTAAACCCTCACCAGATATGTGATTTGCAAATCTTTCCTCTCATTTTCTGAGGTGTCTTTTCAGTCTGAGAAGTATCTTTTGACACAAAAGTTTTTTATTTTGCTGAAGTCCATATGGCATGGAATATGAAGTAACGAACCAATTCTCTGGCTTTGTGACCAGAGAGTGTAGCTCAGTGGTGGAGCACTTGCCTAGCATGCACAAAGCCCTGGGTTCAAGCTCTAGCACTAGGGGAGAAAAGAATTACCTTTATGTGTTCACTTGGCTGAGACTGTGGGTATGCTATACTTTCTACTTCTCCAATCCCTCACCAAACTTTGGTTTTTCCAATGAAGAAGACAAAGAGAAAGTCATCCATGGGATAACCGACTGTCCCATCCCTTTACTAACAAGGCAAGGGGCATAGGGCCTAGGTTACATTTGGGGTAATATAAACCATCTTTGGGTTTCAAGGTATGATATACGGCTGGGTTTCAGATTAAAATTTTTGTGTTCAACCTGAACCAGAAGACATTTTCACTACGTACGTCAGACTGTCAGAACAATAATATTAAAGAATACAGGAGTTCCCAGACCCAAGCCATGACAGATCTGACATGAAGCCTAAATAGACCACGAGAAGGGCATCATGAAGTCTGAAGTCAGGGTGGCAAAGCTGGGGAGATGATGGTGTTAGAACTGTACAAAGCGGAACAAAAACAAAATGTGTGTGGATTTATGTAAGACTGCAAAACTGAGAAAATGTGAAGTTGTAAATGAGGTGTCCTTTACACCCTAACCTCCAAAGATGCCCAGTTCCTTATGAAATTGAAATTGTTCGTGGATGGGGACAAGGAATCTGCGACCAACATCAGGGTCCTCCTAATCACTACCAGTGCCATGCATCCTGTGGGACCCAGCAGCCTCTCTGAGGCTTGTGATATTGTCACATTTAGGCTCACCAAAAACATAATATTGAGAAATGGCTCTGAAGTTACCAGATCAAAAGACTGATCTGCGATTAGAGATGCCATGAGTCAGAACATGGGTGGAAGTCCCAAGAACTGGGCATTAACTAAGTGACTTTCATGGTAGAGTTGTTCATGGGCTTTAGGTTTTTGTTTTTGGTGTTGAGGGCTGCCTCGCGCCCCTAGGGAGAAGACAGAATGGCCAACTGCTGCCATTCACAAGGCCCATTCATGAGGAGGAAAAGGCACTCCCTATTTTTTCAACTCTCACAGCAGGAACTTACTGGGAAGGAGGCAGCAAGATGAGAAGGGTCAGAAGCATCAGCAATGATGGTTCTCAACTTTGGTTGCACATTAAGGTCCCTGGGGAATTCTTTTTTTCTGGGGGTGGGATGGTGTTTTTTGTTTTGTTATGATTGTGGGGGGGGCGGGGACTGGGGATTGATCCTAGGGCTATATCCCCAGCTCTTTTTTATTTTTTATTTTGAGACAGGGTCTCACTATATAGTACAAGCTGGTCTTAAACTCACTATGTAGCCCAGGCTAGCCTCAAACTCACAGCAATCCTCCTGCCTCACCCTCCTGAGTGCTGGGATTACAGGCATGCACCACCACATCCAGCTATTATTAGAGAGACTTTCCCACTTCCTTGGGAAAAGTGTAACAGGGACAAAAATTTTGTGGTGTGAATATTCACCTTCCTTGCTGTGTTCAATTTCTAAAGGAGAAAGATTATTTTTCATGTTATAATTCCCAATTTCCTTTGTTGTAGAGGATCCACAGGGAAGAGATTTTTTTAAAAGTAAATAACCTAGAGTTCTCAAATTGAAAGAAAAATGGGCAAAGAGAAAAAGAAAACTGTTTGAACTAGGTATTAGAGGGAACTTTGGGAGGGTTGGAAAGTTGATAGTGGGAAAGATGTTTGCCAGCCAGTGGTGTAAGCAGCAGTGGGGAGAAGAAACATATAAGATATTAGGTTGGAATTAAAAAGGCATTTCCTATTCAGCTCTTTTCAAGAACGAAGTGAAGCTACAAATTACTTGTCTTGAATTTTAGCTGCTGACCTAGATTTCTTTGGGTGAATGCCTTGCAGTAAATGAATCACATGAGGCCTGACTTATATGAAAATTATTAACAGTAAATATGGCAAATAGAAGGTGACTTTATTATAATTAATATCTGGAGGAAGATTAAAGAGGTTGTTGTGTTCATGAAACAAGGATTGGCTGCTAAGAACAAACTGATTAAAAATTGAATAATAAATATCAGAATATCAAAAAACTCTAGCTGGAGAACAAGTTTTTCTAAGTGATTTTCTTAGAATACCATGCAAAAAGGAAATGAAAGAGATTCAAATGTGAGTGAAAAGTTAAGAGAACAAGGACAAATCCAGAAGTATCATCATTGATCTAATGGAAATTCCAGAGGAGCTAAAGAAGATAAAGAGGAGAAAATGTTTAAAATGAGATGAAAATTCTCTAGAGGTTAAAAAACGACAGCAATTTTTATATTTAAAGAGTCAGCCAATTCCAAGAAAGATGATAAATTTTAAAATACATATCTAGACCGATTGTAGTGAAATATCAGAATGCCAAAAAAAAAGTCTTAAAGTTTCCAAAGAGGAAAAGCATATTGCTTCAAAAAAAGTAGAATAAGATCATCCTTAAAATTCTCATCAGTAATTCTAAATCCTAAGAAATATAATAACATAGCTTCAACCCTAAAGAATGAGAACAGCGTAAAGACATATTCAGACATGCAAGTACTTAAAAGTTCGCCTTCCTAAACCCTTTTCAGAAATTTAAAAGATATGTTCCAGCATGTGATATGACTGTCTAAGCCTAGAAAGAAAAAGATATAACATGAAAGACACAGTAAATGGAACCAGGAAAACAAGAAATAATCCAAGGATAGCAGCTGCACAAATGGACTTGGCAAGAAATCAAGCTATTTGGAACAGGAGGAGGAGGATCCCAGTGAAACAATGTTCGTGACTAAAATCCAACCAACCAAATGCTGAATGAAAATAAAGAGCTCAGAAACAGCACTATACGGGTAAAATGACTGGTGGTGAACATTATTGTCCATGTAAATTTAGAACAAACCCTACATAACTGTGGAAATTATGACTATACAACAGAATGCAATTTTTAAACTCTTTGATGAAGTGAAATAAACAAGAAAATATGAAAGGTAGACTTTTTATTGTGGCAAGACTGGATTTACTTTTTGCATAACAACTCTCACTGAATACAACCAGAAAAACTAGATATTGCTTAAAACCTATTTGAAAAATATCAGACAGCTACCATTTCAATGAGGAGTTCAGAGCCAAGATAAGAGAGGTAAGAAACACTCAAGGATGAGACCAAAATTCAGTGCTGCTTTTCCCTTCAAGGCATTTACTGGTTTTAAAGAAGCAGCTGAAAATCTGAGGAGCTTAGCAGAAAGCCGTGACTCATAAACAGGAAATGTGCAGCGCTTCCACTACTCTCAGAGGGATGGGGAGGTGCTATGGTTTCAATGTCCCTTCCAAGTCATGTTAAACTGAATTGCCATTGTAACAGTGGTTTAAAGAAGGGATCCTTAAGAGGAGATTTGGTCATGTAAGCTCTGCTCTTATGAATGAATTAATGTTTTCATCACAGGCATCGTGAGTTATTGTGAGTTTAGTGCCAGTTCATATTCCTTCTCATATTCTGTCTCTCCCATATATATATGTATATGTATATAATTTATGTATCCTATACCATGTTATGATAGCAAGATGTGGCCCCTCAATCTTGTACTTCCCCAGCCTCCGGAATCATGAGCCAAATAAATTTGTTCTTTATACATTGCCCAGGCTGTAGTTGTTACAGCATCAGAAAATGGACTAAGACACAAATTGGTAGCAAAAAGTGGGACTGTTGCTATAAGACATTTTATTTTTTTCCCAAATTAAAAATCAAGTAGTAGCTGGCCACGGCGGTATATGCCTATAATCCCAGCATTCTTGGAGGCTGAGACAGGAGAATTGCAAGTTTAGCCCAACTCGGTAACTCAGTGAGAATGTCTCAAGTTTAAAAAAAAAAAGTTTAAAGCTGGGAACGTAGCTCATTGTGAAGACCCTGGATTCAATCCCCAGTACTGCAGAAAAAACAATCAACTAGTAAAAAAAATAGCAAAGATATAGAGGATTTGAGTAATATATATAACAAGCTCAACTTTATCTACAAGCTTATACCTATAAATGGAAAAATATACATTAATGTCTTTTTTGTACTTCAAAAAAATTTATCATGATTTATCCTAAAAGAATTTTAAAACTTTCAAAAAATGTAGCAATTGTGCAGGCCATAGTTTGAACCCAAATCAAAAACCTAGAAATCAACACTAAAAACATTAATAAAAATTATTACTACTTGCCGGGGATTTAGCTCAGTGGTTTCACCTCCTGCTGTGCAAGTGCAAGGACCCGAGTTCAATCCCCGGTACCAAAACAAAAACAAAAACAAAAAAAAATTATTACTACTTAAAATTTAAACACTACTGTAAAGAAGAAATAAAAATTGAGATGCAAAACTATCCAGAAAATTATGAAAAAGAAAAATTCATATGCAACATGACAGCTTTTGAGAATTTCCTTGAAAAAGAAACAAAAATAAAGGAAGTATAAATATAATAAAGGAAAAGGAAGTATGAAACATAAGACACTTTAATTATAAAACAAAATAAACCAGAAAAAAGAAAATTGGTAACAATGAAAGAGGAAATTAATGAAGCAGGAATCCAAAAAATATAAAGAACAAAACTAAGAGTGATTTCTTTGATACCTACAAAATGGCTAAACTCCTGAAAGACTGTTTAAAGAAATATAGAAAATAAAATATACAACACTTAAGATGAGAAAGGAAATATAACCAGAAGTTCAAGAGAATAATAAATAATAAATGGGAGAATATCGCTAGTGCCTCTCTATGGCAATAAACTGCAACTCAGTGGCTACTGAGTGGCTACACTATGTAGTCACCTGAGGAGCTTAAAAAATTACTGATGTCTAAGACCCATTCTGACATTCTAAGTTAATTTAATTGGGGTGTGGCCTGGACACTAGGAAGTTCAAAGCCTGCCTCATGTGATTCGGATGTTCAACTAAAATTGAGAACCAGGAGATTCTTACGGGCCTTGGACCATATAGTCTGTGGACCAATAGCATCAGCATCACCAAGGAGTTCACAAGAAATGTAGAGTAGCAGGCCCCACTGCAGATCCTCTGGTTTGGAGACGTGTTCCCCAGAGTCCCATGAGCCCGTGTGGAGCTATTGGCAGGACCTTTCAGAGCTGTGGCCTAGTGGGAGGCCTGCAGGTCACTGGAGATGTGCTCCCCAAAGGGACTGTGGGGCCTCTGCTTCTTCCTCTTCTTTTGCTCCCTGGCCAGGAGGTGAGCAGTTTTGCTCTGCCACATACTCTTGTCCTGATGTGCTGCTTCATTGCAGGCCTAAAAGAGACAAGGCCAACCCATCATGGACTGAAACCTCCAAAACTGTGAGCCAAAATAAACCTTTGCTCTTTTTAAGTCAGTTACTTCACATATTTGTTATAGTGATAGAAAGCTAACACAGCCACTGAATGAGAACGAGCATTTTCACATCCTCCAGGTGAGGCATACGTACACTAATGTATGAGAGTCCTGATGTAGAGAAATGGATGCTTTCCAAAGGAAACACAAAAAGCAAAAGAATAAAACCTGAAGGACCAACTAATGTCGAAGACATCAGAAAAGTAAAGACCTACCATTGATAAAGGGGTGTCATATCCAAATGCTTTCACAACTCAATTCTATTTGATCTTTAAAAATAAAATAATGCAGCCGGGTGTGGTGGCGCATGTGTGTAATCACAGCACTCTGGAAAGCTGTGCCAAGAGGATCATAATTCAAGCCCAGCCTTGGCAACTTAGCAAGTGAGATCCTGACTCAAAAAAAGTTCTGGCAATGTAGCTCTGTGTGATCCCCAGGACCACCAAAAAAAAAAAAAAATCAGATAATGATTCTGGTTTTTAAACTATTCCAGATTATAGAAAAGTTTCCAAGTTTATCATATAGAGCTAGCTAAAGTTATATTCATAGTCAAACCTGACAATAGTACAAAATCAGAAAACATCAGAATTATAAAATTAAATATAAAAATTCTGAATAAAATGCTAGTCAATGTCAGGAAGAATATATTTAAAGAACAATAAAATTGCCCAAGATTACTTTTATCCTAGAAATGCAGAAAAATCTATAAAAGTAATTCAATATACTTATTACATCAACAAAAAGAGAAAACCAAGTAATCACATTGATAGTTGGCAAACAAGTCATTTGATAATATTGGTCATTTTTAATAAAATCTCTTAAGGGGCCAGGGATTTAGCTCAATGGTTTTGCTGCCTGCTGCGCAAGCACAAGGACTCGAGTTCGATCCCTGGTACCAAAAAAATAAAAAATAAAAAATAAAATAAAATAAAATCTCTTAAGTAAAATAATGATGGAAGAAAACTCAAGCGCAAGGACCCGAGTTCGATCTCCAGTACCAAAAAAAAAAAAAAATGATGGAAGAAAACTAACCTTGGTAGATGGTATTTTCCAACGCCAATATTATATTAAATGTTTAAATATTGAAGCACTGCCATTAAAATCGGGATTTCTATGTTTAGAAATGTTTGCTATAATGTGTTAGCACTGTTTTAGAAGTCCTAGGTGATATAATATGCAAGGAAATAATTTACATCTTTTCCTGATATGACTACACACACAGAAATTCAAGACTTAAGGCACAATGAGAAGCCAGGTGTGGTGGCACACTCCTGTAATCCCAGCACTCGGGAGGCAGAGGCAGGAGGATCACTGAGATTTCGAGGCCAGCCTGGGCTACATAGTGGGTTCAAGGCCAGCCTGAACTACATAGCAAGACTCTGTCTCAAAAGAAAAAGCACAATGAGAATTGAGAAGAAAATATGGTAGATTTACTGGGTGCATAAAATACACAACAATAAACAGCTTTTCTTATTTATGCTCTGGCAGTATCAGGTCATGTACTTATGAAAAGTACACAATGTATGTGATGAAAGCAGTAATATTTTATGAAAAAATATAAAACAAAACTAGAATGGAGAATCAAGGATGTGAGGGCAATATGATGAAAATGTCAGGCTCAATTTAATGTTAAAAATTCACACAAAATCCCAATATGTCTTTTAAGGGAAACTGAGTAAAATGATTCTAATGTTCCTATGGAAGAATAAATGTAAGAAAACTATGAAAAAAATGGAGCCCAATATAGATTTGCCTTTTGATATTAAAATTCACCAAAGAGTATTGTGAGTAAAACAATATGACATCAGCACAAGAATAACAGTGAAATTAGAAAAACCAAATAAATCTGAGGATACACACATAAAGTGTCATTTCAATTCATAAGGATAAAGGACAACTTACTTCATAAATAGTATTGTAATAATTGGCTCTCTATCCAAGAGAAAAAGAAACAAGGCCCCCTACCAAATAACATATACCAAGATAATTTTAATTGTATACAAATCCAAGCAAAATTAAAATAATAAAAATAACAAGAAAGCCTACACATGTATTTGTTGAAACTTGGAGTGGAAAAGATCTTTTTAGGCAGGACAAGAAATTCCAAGAATCATAAACAACATATTTGAACATACAAATATTAAAGATTTTTACCTATCAAAATATTTTATAAATAGTAACAAGATAAATCATAGACTATAAAAATGTGCAGCAAATGTATTGGCAAGTTAATAGGCCTTACAAGACTCCAAATAGAAAATAAGGTATAGGATTTGTACAGGAGACTTATCAGAGCAACACAAAGAGCTAATAGACACATGAAAGTATTAATCTCCACTTTGTGTATGGTCAGAGTAAACCGAAAACAGTAACAACATATTTGTTCGTGGAACCTGTGAGGTTGGCTCCAACACTCACTGTAAGACTAATAAGGGAGATCAGACCTTCTCATATATTGCTGTGGCAATGTGAACTGTATTAACGCTGGAAACCTGAATATCCAACAGGTATTTCTTCATGACCTGCCATGCGTTGCCCTGTTTTGGTGAACAGCACTGAGCAAAACAGACACAAACCACTGCATTCCTGGAATTTACATTTTAGCAGAAAATAATTTGGTAATATCTAGTAACATTTTAAAAATAGCACTTGGGCTGGGGATTTAGCTCAGTGGTTCCACTGCCTGCCTCGTAAGCGCAAGAACCAAAGTTCGATCCCCGGTACCAAAAAAAAAAAAAGACGACAAAAAGAATAGCACTTAACCTTTCATTTAGCAATCATCTCTTGGGGGAATTCAGTCTATGGAAATCAAAACACAAATATGCAAAGATTACATGTACAAAGACAGTTACTCCAGCATTCTTGTACAGGCAGAAAATTTAAAACAACCTGTATGTCCATCAAAAGGGGACTGGTTGACTAAATTATGGTGGGCCTAATTTATGGAAAGTTCTTCAGCTATTAAAGAGCATGAGGCCAGGCATGGTGGTGCACGCCTGTGATCCCAGCACTGAGGAGGCTGAGGCAGGAGAATCTCCATGAGGTCGAGCCCAGCCTGATCTACATAGCGAGACCTTGTCTCAAAAAACCGAGAGCATGACATTGAGCTTGAGCCTACTGTCCTGGAGGAATGGACATAATGTATTGACTTGTCTCATTTTGGCCAAAAACCTGAAGTCTAATCCCCCAAGCCTCCCCTCACTTTTGTATCTATCAATATTTATACAGGTTTGTACATGCATGGAGGGAAGGTCTACAGTCTGTTCACGATGTTTACCTCAAGGAAATTGGCCTGGAGGAAGTATGGGGTGAGATCACTAAGTTTTTATTTATACTATTTTGTATTGTGCAACATTTGTTCCAATAACATGTATTTTGCAACTGAAAAACATCTAATAAAAAAACTCAGGAAAGATATTTTTACTTTCTTCTTTGTATCATATTCTCTCCAGAAAACAACGTGCATTAAAAAATGCTTAAAGGAAAAAAAATGCTTAAAGGCAGGGATGGGGATGTAGCTCAGTGGCACAGCACCTGCCTGGCAAGTGTAAGGTCCTGAGTTCGATCCCCAGTACCAAAAAAAAAAAAATGCTTAAAGGCAACCAATAGATTTGGAAATACACCATGTTTGGTAAGAAAATCACTTGACACAGAACAGAATCAATGCTGTGATTTTAAGTCGGGTAAAAGAATTACATGTATGGACTGAGACTGGGGAACAATCCCTTTAATAAAAGGAACAGGTATTTTGGATGACTACATTTCCAATTTTTGCCACAGATATATGCAATAAAAATGACTTGCAAGATGTCTAACTTTGTATGCTTATAAATTGGTCCTTTAAACTTATATTTTCTGAAGAACCAAAGCATGCTGTCCTGGGAGAAATAGGAACTAAATCTCTGAAAGTCTGTCAAAACCACTACTTCAAGCAGGAGCAGGGAAAATCAGTAGGGGGAAAATGAACACAAATATGCACGAAAGGGGGAAACTCAGGTTTTGCTAGTGTGCTAATGCTAGAGGCTAACGGGGTGAAGTGAACTAACGTTTACTGGATGGTATAAGGGAACTCTTTTCCACCTTCCCATGTCCCAGCCTGTCGGGGCTAAGGAGGATGTTCCATTTCTCTGGTAGGAGGAGCAACTAGTCTCTTTGTAGCTCACAGGAGTGGAAGGTGGACCCCGTGCCTTCAAGTGGCTGCATCAGTCAAGGCCTACCCTGAGGGAAATTGGAGGTAGACTCATTTCAGCCTCTGGGTCTCCCAAATTCAGCTTTACTAGAGTAAGTCACACACTCAGCTGGTGGTTTCTTGTGCCTATTTTCAATGGGGTTAGAGCCCACAGACAAAGACAGGTGTGAGTGAAACCTCCAAAACCTCCAAGAGATGACTTTGCACTTCTTCCACTTATTTCAACGAATCTCATCATACAAAGGGAAATGGGTTCCACACTTAAAGTCAAGCACAAGCATGAAAGACTTTGAGAAGGTAGCCTCTACTGGAAAGCAGAATAATCACTACACAGCTGGTTAACTATGGATCATTTTAGCCAATGTGTTTAGATATTGTTGTGGTCATGAATTCCTAAGTAGGTCTTCAGCAGTAGCATCCTTGTGGCTTTATAACACCAGGTCACTACTATGGCAAATGCTTTGTGTTCACCAATACCATCAAAACAGGTAACTCTGGAGCCAAGTGAATAGGAAAACCAAGTAAAGGAAAATAATCCTTGACTTTGACCTCCAACTTGATGGACTAAGTATTACCATCACAGAGGTCAGAAAATGATTTTTAAACCCAAGTAGGTGCAAAATGCTGTATCTCTATGCAACAGTAATAGCTTCCTTGATCCAAGAAATGCTGAACTAAAGGGGTCATACTACTTCCAGCTTGTAAACTGGGGAATGAATGATCTATATCTCCTTCATTTTCCTGTGCATGTGTGTGCATGTATGCCTTATCTATAGCCAACAATCCACTAGGGTAACTTAAAATAGTAATTTATTTACAATAGCAAAAATGTCAAAAATAACAGGAATTGTAACAAATTCAAGAATTATTTCATGAAAAAGGCAAACAATATATACATGAAACAAAAGATAAAACAAAATTCATAGGACAAATTTTTGACCTTATCTAAAAAGCTGCAGAATGTGGCAATAGGGGTTTTTGGATATGAATTACCCTAAGTAATGCTGGGCCAACTGAATACATATACCCATACACACACACACACACACACACACACACACACACACACACACACTTTTCAGCCCTTTTTCTACTTGCCCAATCTTCCTCTGAATTTTATTTACCTTTGAGGAATGCAACTTTGAGAGGCCACGTTAAGATTTAGGAATAATAGGCTATTTACATACGCACTAAAGGATATACTTAGTAAAAAGCAGGCTCACTTTATAAAGGGTAAACCAAAGGTAGAAACTCCAATTTTACCCTATTTACTTCTGGTTGCTGTTTTTGTGATCTTCTCGTCTACCAGTGTTGCACCAGTAATCTAAAAGTTTCTTAAGTGCTCTAAAATAAGTGTTTTCCAAACTTGATCATAAAACAGAATCACCTAGGGAACAGGTTAAAACACACTGCTGGGCCCCATGCCCAGCTTTTCAATTCGGTGGGTAGTGAGGTGGGGCTGAGAATTTACATCTTTAACCAAGTCCCAGGTGATTACCGTGCTGCCAGACCATACTCTTAAGAACCACTGCTCTGAAATAGTGCCCTCTAAAGATTTGGACCAGTCATGCTTTTCCTTACATGAATCCTAGAATTTGTGGAAAATATAGGAAATTAATACTGAGGTTCCCAGAGATCAGAACAGCACGTTATCTGACTATGATCACAGACTGGCTAGACGTGACATCAGACATTCTATTATAGCTGAGTTTTCAGCATGTTATGGTTTGGCCGGATTTATGGCTCTACAGTGATGTTCTCCACATTCTCTTGATCATTTACCTCATGTTTTGGTTATCTACTATTTGAACTATGAGGCTGACACTTGTTCCTACAGATGAAGAACTGAACTGAATTTGATCCTTAAAATCAAAGATGGCACAAAAATCTGACTCCTGAGAACTTCTGCCCAGCTCCCAAGTTTTTACTGCAACAAATTGACATCCATCATCTAGTATGCTGTTTACTAGATCCCTCCAAACTAGGCACAAAGGGGTAACTCGAGGGCAGGACTTTAGCAATGAAGTAGTGACGTCCCCAATGATTAAATGTGCTGTAGATTCATACTGAAATGAACTTTAAGTGCTCTCAAAACCCACTTTATGCATGGGTAATTTATCTTGGGGGAATTGGAGATGCTAATAAAACAAATGAGGATCAAAAAAAATGAACTTCAAGGACATGTTCATCAAAGGACTCACCAATCACCTAACTTCTCTGAAATATTACTTGCAAATTCACACGACTGAAATATTATCAGTATTTGCATCTGAGTCACAAAATTCAAAGCAATCAAGCATTCTGCATTTCACTGCTGCATAAAAGGAATTAAGAAATGGGGGGGATGAAAATAATCCACTGCTTTTGATGTTTATTAGGTTTACAAAAACTGTACAACTTTTTTTCTTAAGAAAAGCATTAACTTAGTACTGGTATCAAACAGACTAAACATTAACAGGAAAATATTCTGATTTTTATTTTTGCACATTGTTCTCAAGTACACAATTACAATAATGTCACACATCCCTATATGATTTTCTTTTTATGTATTTTACTTTTTTTACAAAGTATACAGAGGGAGGGACATACAATATTTAACAGGATATTTCTACAGAACAATAACTTATATTATGTCCTTGTAAAAATCTGTACCTCTTTAAAACATTTAACTGAAACATCCATTTTTGTTTAGCTTTGCTAATCAAAATTGTTTTAAGAATTAAAACTAGGTTGTAACTAATGTCAGTACATAACAGTGCCTACAATTTTCTCTTTATACAGACAAATATTTTATATTCACTTGACCAAACCCTTAAATACCTTTTAAAGGCTTCAACATTGTGCTTTAAAAAGAAAACTGTGTATGATTCCAAGTTATGCAAAAAGAAATATAAAGTATGTAAAGTGTTGTGTTCTTTATCTTTCAGTTTATTTAAAAAAAATACAGCTAAATGACCCAATCATTTATATTTTCTGAATTTATAGGATGTTTTAAAATTAATAAATTTCTACTTTAAGTGTTTTTACAGTATTTCCAGGAAAATAAAAAGGGAGATTTTTAAGGTTCTCACAAAAAAACAGACAGAGCTTTCAAGACTAGCAGGGCAATGAATCATGGAATTTAAGTTACAAAAAAAAAAAAAAAAAAGCACATTATGGGAGCCAAAAGGACACAGGAATTCCCCTATGTGACAGCCAAGGGAAACCCACACCTTGGTCTGACTGGCATTTGGGCTGAAATTCATACTAGCCTGAAGCACTTGATTTAGAACTAAATTAATCTAGCACTTCAGAGGCTTGCCAAACACCAAATATTTTGATTTCTAACCCTAAAAATATAACTTCTGAATACAAATATTGATGGCAAAGAGAAAGATGAAAGGTAAAAACCTAATGGCACGAAGGGGATGGAGCACCATAACAAGGTGGCAAGGCAGCTATCAAGTGAGAAGAAAATTACTAAATCCCCCTTGATGCGCCAGATACATGTACCAACAGCCAATTCCAGGGACCCCAAAAACTGATTTTTGTTCTTAAAGAGTCATCTTAACATAACCAAATTCTAATTAACCAAGTTCACTATACAAATGTATGACTGATTCAAATCTACATGTTATTAAAAACTGGCAACTCTCAAAGAAAAACAAAAACAGAAAGACTTGGTAAAGTTCCAAATAAGACCTCAGACTTTCCTTCTGCACTTGGAACATACCTTTATCTCCTAATCCAAGCCAACTTGACTGTTAAGTTTCTAAAGTCTGCTAACTGTAACTGTCTAGGAAACAGCAGAGCATGCTGAACTTGCCAAGTGTAAGGCATAATTAGCACCAATTCTCTGGTCCATGGAGCCATCATTACTCTTCGCCCCCTCACTTGGTGAGACAGAGTTCTCTCTCAGCTTTTCCAAGAGAACTGAGGGAGTCACACGTCGACACTCACTAGCTTTTCAGAAAAATATAAAGGCATGGAGCTGAAATTGTATGAAAACATTATATCTAAAAACATCTTAACCTCTTCAATTATTTTTCAATTACCAAAGATATTTAAAAGAAAATACCTTTACTCTTTAAAAATACTAGTGTCCTTATTTCCTTCTTATTCTTCACCTGAGTAGTCTCTCTGAAGAGCATGACTTACAAAATGCTCTCTCATGAATCCCTGGATCTTCCATGTTATTGTAAATTTAATACTTTTTATTATAGATTTTAAACAACTACTACTTGGGGTTGTGTGTATAAATACATAAAATAAGCAATACACACAGGTACATGTTATATATATATGTGTATATATATAATTCAGAGTACATTTACATACATAAAGTTGCAAAAGATCCTATAAGCCACAAGTCACCTCTAGGAGATTCCAAAATGCAGTCCTCGTTAAGTTTCATTTGCAGTACACAACCAACCATTCCAGACAAAGCAGCACAGACAGAATACTCAAATTACAACAGGATCAAGCAAAATTTTCCAATAAGGTTTTCTTAAAAGTTTGCTATGCTGACAAAAGATGTAAATAGTCCAAAGAAAGCATAAAGAAGTATATTCTGTTGCTAAACAAAACGAAAAGTAAACACAAGCCCAGCCACTGCTCCTTGCTCAGCGATGCCAGGGACACAAAAGCTCAAATGGAAACTTCTCTCATTGCATGGTCTGAAAAGACTAAGCAAGACAAGTAAATGACTTCCATGTTATGATCATGAGACCTGACCATAAAATCTCCCACTCATATAAGATTATCTCTGACAATTTTCTTGTGAGAAATTTATGGGGGCAAAACAATGAGTCAACACGAATACTTTCAGAATTACCAATCTAAAGTTACCTTAAGTTAAATGGTCTTAGAAGAGTACCATCAAGGTAAGCAAGGTAAATATTTAAATAAATATAAAACTTCTAAGATAGAAAAATTCAGTATAGAATCAGGGATTACTTTATTAAAAGCAACTAGCTTGTTGCTACTTTTCCCCATTTATTAAACAAACTGGATAGAATTCAGAACACACTACCAAACAAAATGTAAAAAAAAAAAACTAGAAGCAACAATTCTATTTGTACACAGCATAAATCAATATACAGTATTGTAGGTGAACTAGACTGATTGGAAGTATTGTTAGGGCAGGCCAACTTCTTTATGATGCCGCATTATGTGCTGGTTCTTTTCCGAAGGTCTTCGGAACCCTTTCTTGCAGTACTCACACCGGTGAGGATAGTCTTTTGTATGAATGGAAATAACGTGTCGCTTAAAGCCTGAGGCATCTGTAGTGCTATACTCACAGTACTCACACTGATACACTTTCCGGCCACTGTGTGTCTTCATATGCTTTTTAAGCTCATTCTGTTGCCTAAACCCCTTTCTGCATCTCTTACACCTAAATGGAAGGTCCTTTGTGTGAACCGAGAGAATATGACGACTTAGCACAAATGGATCTGCAATCTTAAAGTCACAATGTCTACATTGGTGCATTTTTTTACCCTTGTGGGCAGCCACGTGTTTCTTGAGTTCTGAAGGCCTATGAAAGCCTTTATCACACATGTCACACTTATGGGGGTAGTCCTTCGTGTGAACTGAAATTATATGTCGCTTTAAATCACTTGAGTTCGAACTCTTGTGGTCACAATGCAAACACTGGTGTGTTTTGCTTTCTTGGTGGATAAGAGCATGTTGCTGCACCTCTTTGGTATCTGAGAAAGTCAGAAGACAAATGTCACACTTGAATGGCATCTCTTTACTATGCTTAGTTTTTACATGTGTTTTCAAGTTAGAAGAATCTGCAGATCGATATTCGCAGTACTGGCATTGGTACGGTTTCTCCCCAGTATGGATTCGCATGTGCTTTTTGAGCTCTGATGGGTGACGAAAACCTTTACCACACTCGACACAAATATGAGGAAAGTTCTTGCTGTGGACTGCCAAAAGGTGGCGATTCAATAACCCTTGTTCAGCTGTCTCATATTCACAAAATTTACACTTGTGCATTTTGTTGGCTCCTTTTTCCTTATGCACCATTTTGTGAGTAAACAAAGCCCCAGAGTGAGAGAAATGCTTCCCACACTCATCACATTCGATGGCCTTCTCTGCCTTGCTGGTGAGCTTGTGGCTCTCCAGATGATTGTGTAAACTTATCTTCTTGTTGGTAGTGTAATCACAGTCAGTACAGCGGTATTTCTTCTTGGCAAGGTGTTCAGGATGGTTTTTCATGTGTCTTTTCAAGAAACCTCTCGACTTAAACTTCTTCCCACAGATCATGCAAGGGTACACAGTCAAGGGATGTCCATCAGGGCCAATAATTATTGCTAAGAAAGGACAAGAAAAGAGAGTATAAGGGGTCAAACCAAGTTCTCTTTCAGCTACTTCAAATATTTACTGAGTGTTCTGAACACCACTGGTCAAGGACTTGTAAGTGAGGTTATATGCTATTTAACATTCCTTTTATCATTTTTCCACATAAGAGATACAGCACCATAGTCGTATCAGGAGAGCTTGGTCTGGAAACTTCACTCAGTAGGATTGTACCAACCTCACTCCCTCCAGTTTAACAAAATTAGTGAATAAATATATAACTTCTATTAACTAGTGATTAAAGCCATATCAATTTAGAAATCTGTGGGAAACTGTTCATAAAAGTAAAGCTTTGTAATAAAAATTCCTGCTTTGGTTATTAAAAAACATTATTTATGTTAAATATATCCATAAAAATTTTTAATATGCAAATCTGTATGCAAGAATAGACAGAAGTATGTCAGATGTGCTGCAGTACTTATCCTGCTGCTCTGTAAATTATGTCTGCTTCATGCTAATATAATTAGATTCTTTAAATATATTTATTTAAAGTTAATGCTTGTAACATATTTGAGGAATTCCTTTTCATTTCCACATAAAAAACATCCAAGTTTTGAATTTTTTCATCCCTATTTGATCTATTTCCTGTTCCTTTTTCATCCAAGGAAATCATTCATGAATATCACTGAATTCTGAAAATTTTATTTCCAAATTCAATATACAAAAGCTACATGAGGTCTAGCAGCTAAAACGTCATTGTGACACCCCTGTGGATACACACTAGTTTCTCTGAGAGCTCGCACAGCATGCAGCACCATGGAACTTGTGCACCCTCACCTGTTTGGTACTGCCTTGAATCAGGTCTTCTCCTTTTCTTTGGTTTTTGTTTAGCCAGTCTGCCGAGGCCAGCAGACTCATCTATGTGCAAAAGGGCACTTGCAGTGCCATTCCGGTTTTCAATTCCATCAGAATTATTACCTAACAATATGCATTAAAAAACAAAATTATACAGTATTATAAATGATAAAGTTAGGAATTCTTTTATTAACTATGACAACGAAAAAAGTAGGCCATGATACTCATGAATGACAGAAACTCCCCATTATAGGTAATGGGTTTTATGAACACATTTATTATGGCGGGACACTAGGAAATGTCTAGTTTCCAAAGCTAAAAACAAAGGTCAGCATTTTCCCCGTGGGCTCCCTTGTCTCCCAAAACTGTAAAGTCACGGGCTAGATATAATCAGATGAAAAGTTTCAGTTTGAAAGCCTGTGTACTTCTTGCAGTACTTCCTTCTACATAATATACACATGAAGGAAATTCCTGCTAAAAATAAAGACAAAAGGTAGACTTTATAATCTTCCTCTACTCTTGTTTAAATAAAATAATCCGTATAGGGTGCTGGTATTTCAGATTTCTGAAACCTAAGACCACAGTGTTTTTAAATCATGATCTCATGCCCAAAAGCCAATTCAACCGATTCTAAGATCTGCTCTGTGACTTACCATAAGCTGCTGCCCAAGCGATCGGCATGAAGGTTTTGATTTCACTGTCATCCATCTGCTGTTCATGCACAGCTGCTGCTGCCGCTGCTGCTGCTGCAGCATCCTCCTCTCCTACAATCACTTCCATGTAGACTTCATCGGCGATTTCAGCGACATCTAAGTAGAAAATTATAAAAACTTTTCTCATCAGGTTTATAGCGATTAAAGGAAATACATTTTATTTGAATTCAGTTAATAAACAAATAGAAAGTCCAAATATTATGTACCTAGAACATAGCTTTTGGATAGTAAGCACTCAAATGAATCGTACAATTCTTGGCTTTCACCAATTTGGTTTTAAAGCAACATTTTAAACATACATAAAGAACCACTGATGTTTCCCTCTGAATATGGCAGTGCAATAATCTCTAAACAATGCTACTTGTTTCTTTCAAATACTGGCCATTTAAAAAAAGAAAGCCCTAAAATGTACCAATAAAAGGATATACAAAAAAAAAAAAAGAGAGAGAAAGAGCTATGGACACAAAATTTTCACCCACAAAAAGGCCACCTACTTACTTAAATCTTCATCTTCTTGCTGAGAGTCATTGACAGTCATATAAACCATCTTTTCTCGAGGAACACGAATACTGTTGTTCTGATCAAGTAGCTCAACTGCATGATCATTCTCAGGTTCACTCTCCACAATGTCTACAGTTCCACCTATAAGGGAAAAGGCAGGTCCAAAGGTTTATTTGAAAACTTCATTTCCACCTTTTTGTACTTTTTAAAAAATTACTTTTTATGTAGTTTTCAGTTACATTAGAATTCTTGCTTAAAAGTTACCTTCAGAAAATATTTCAAATGCTGTCAATCTAAACAACACAGAAGCAACCACACTGAAGCATTTGATCAGGATATACAGAGTGTGCTAAGGCTTTTTCTTACCTAAGTCATCTTCTCCGGGGTCAGCTTTAAAAATGTACACCTTGATGACTTCAGGACAATTGCCATCCACTTTACAAGGATCAATTTCTGACTCTGCATCCATGGTTATTCCAGATGAACCATCGTGTTCTATTTTGCCAGCATCATCCACTGAACAGGGAGGAAATACATCACAAATAATAGAGGATACTTACATAAAATGTTACTGTTTTCTGAAGTCTTTTTTATAACTTAATCTCTAATATGATACACCAAAAAATTGGATAGTTTTACCTAGACAACTAGAAGGTTCAATAAAGACAGTTCTAAAGACATCTGAAAATGGGGATCAGGTACTAACACAAAAAATAAAACACACAGAGAAAACTACTGGTAACCTAGAAAACTGTTACATTTACTGTGCCAAGTCATAGGTAAAAACATTCCTATATTAAAGATAATGATTTTTTTAAAAAATGGCTGGTGAGGCTGTGGGAAAAATAGAACCCTTCTAAAATTGTTGTTGAGAATGTGAACTAGTACAACTACTATGGAAATTAGTATGAAGATTCCTCAAAAAAGAAAAGAAAAACAAATTCCATTCGACCCAACTATTCTACTTCTAGGTATCTTTCCCAAAGAGTTAAAAAGACATTATATTATGATAATACATGCATACCCACGTTTACAGCAGCATAACTCATAATAGCTAAATCTTGGAAGCAGCCTATATGTCCATCAACAGATGAATGAAGAAAATATGGTATTCACACAATCGAATACTACTCTACCATAAAGGAGGATACATCTGAGTCACCTGTAGGAAGATGGATATACCTTGACACAATAATGTTAAGTGAAATAAACATTAAGTTTAAATATCGCATTGTTTCTCTTATACGAAAAACCTAAACCATAAGTAATTTAAAGAGCAAAATAAAAGATAATAGGAAACAGGGAGATAGACCTTTTGCAAATGGAAAGAGAACCAAGAGATGGGGGTGGGATTAAAATGTGTCACAGGCGGGCATGGTGGCGTACACCTGTAATCTCAGCACTTGGGAGGCTGAGGCAGGAAGATCATGAAGAGTTTGAGACCAGCTTGGGCTACATAGTGAGTTCAAAGCCAGCCTGAACTACAGCGTGAGAACCTGTCTCAAAAACAAAAAAAGATGTGTTATATACACGTACTAATTCTCCACAATGAATGTACTCATAATGTATTGCAAACATGCACTAATGAATCAATTTTAAAAATATTTATATGCACTACTTCACAGTTACTATTCTTGAATATCATCTGATCTAATCTATTTCCACCAGAATAATATACTTAAAAATAATCAAAACATGATTGCTAGAGGGGTGTATTGGAAGGAGATGACCAATAGAAATTCTAACTCAATATGCTTCAACTTAAAACTGTACAAACATATTGGGGCCAGGGATTTAGCTCAGTGGCACAGTACCTGTCTGGCAAGCGTGAGGTCCTGAGTTCGATCCCTGGTATCAAAAAACAAACAAAAGTATACAAACATACGATTTTATATACATCTATACACACAACTTTAGTTTATGACAGTAATTAGTCTAGGTCCTTGATGGAAAAAGGTAGCAATGTGAGAATTCAAACATATTCATATACCCATTGTCCTACTTAATAGCTTTGTTTAAAAAGAGAAAGAAAAGAAAACAGAGGTACATATGATTTCCAGTAGCAGAAACATTGCATTTGGGGGGCGGGGGGAGTGCCGGGGATCAAACTCAGGTCCTTGTAGTTGTGAGGCAGGCAGCAGAACCACTGAGATAAATCTCCAGCCCTTTTTTTTTCCGGTACCTGGGATCAAACTCGGGACCTTGCACTTGCGAGGCAGGCGGCGGAACCACTGAGCTAAATCCCTGGCCCGTGTTTTCTAAAACTTTATACAAGTAGCTAAGGAAATAAGTATACTATTATGGATAAGACCTGGAAAATAAAAACACTGGAAAAATAATGTCTTAAAAAAACAAACTCTGGAGCTGAGTAAAGACCAAATATATAATCCTCATCATTTATGAGCATCTCTAGCACAACAGAAAGTATGGGAAAAAGTAATGAAAACTTAGCACCGAGGACAATTTATAACAAAAGTTAGACTCATGAACACTGAGTTTATTAAAAGAACACTGAAGGGGGCTGGGGATTTAGCTCAGTAGCACCACGCCTGCCTCACAAGCACAAGGTCCTGAGTTTGATCCTCAGTACAAATAAACAAACACTGCAGGAATGTTCTCTCCACTCTAGGCCCTGCTGGCCTACCTAGCACAGCTGAGACCAAGCAGAGAGGAAGAGGGTCAACGGCCAGAAAGGAAAGCTCCTTTAGCCTATCTTCAGTACCTGCAACACGCCTTTGCATTTTCCTTTTTCCCTTTTAGTTCCCTTTCTGGTGTCCTTCTGCTGGATATATTTGTTTTCCTTTTGGCTAGATGTTTATTTAATTCACAAACACTGAATCACAACTATATATAATAGACTTTATGTTAGATACTGGAGATAAAAAAATAAGAAAAATGTATTCCAGAAGCTTGCTATCTTGTGGGAAGGCCTAAGTAGACAATTATTCTTAAACGTAGTAAGAACACAGCTACCATTTACTAAGTAACCAAAGTAATATTTAATACAACCCTATGAAGGAGGTGATATTGTGTTATCGACATTTTACAATAGAGCAAAGATTAGAGAGGTTGAATAACTTATTTCGAGACACAGAATTCAAATCTCAAGCCACATTAATCCTGGTTTGTCAACTTCTGGAGTTTAGAAAATAAAATGGAAATAAACTGGCAGAGGCAAAGGTGATTTTTGAAAAATCAATGAACAGTTCAACTATCTAAAGATGCTTTCTTTTAGTGAAAATCAGATGAATGGGCTCATGACTCAGGCAGGCTGAGTCAGTATTGCAATCAGGGCCGGGGGGTGGTGATTTTCACCACTATAACATCTTAAATTCATAGTCATCTGTTGTGCAATTTATACTCATTAAGCCAAGACAGAACCGAGATTTCAACACCTTTGAAATGATACTTCTGCAAAGTCCTGTTGTGCTCTCAATCAGATCCAAAAACTGCACTTATCTAATCAAAATTCCTACATAGAACATCAAGATGATGAATCCAGTATCTTAAAAGCCAGCATCAAAAAGCAAAAATACAGTAGTAATTTATCAACCTGGCTTCTGACTTCCTGAGAATCAAGACCATCCACATCACAAATAAATTACAAAGAATCACTAGCAAACAGCATCCCCAAACCTTTCTTATGTGTCATTTACAAACATAAAAATTGTAAAATTTAATCAGCTGGCTTCAAATGCAAAGAGCCAGGAAGTCAAAGCCCTGGGCCACTGAAAGTAGTAATTTTAGTCTATTTCTGACACCATAACATCATTAAATAGAAAGCTATATTTTAATACACATTTGGTTTCAAAAAACCAAACATGTCAGTTAAAAATGCACTTGTTAAGTGTTACAGCTCTTTTAGAATTTGTTTAGCAGGTCAAAAAAAAATGCACTTGTTGATAACTCATACTTTTACTAAGTATTCATACTAAGTTAAAATGAAGGTCGCTTATGAAGAAAAAGCAACATCTTATTTATACACAAGATGATATTAAAGCTGAACTCTCTAATGCAATCTTTAATAATAATTGATACAGAACATGGAAAAGGATTAGAGCCAGAAATGACTGGCCAATGTCACACTGTGCACTGATAGCTGCCACGGAAACAAGGAAAGGACATCTCATTCAGGCTGACAAAAGACGCACTGATTTTAGGTATAGAATACAGCAAGGACAAAAGTAGAGAGGAGAAATGGCATGATGCTGTTGGCCGTGGTGACACACGCCTGTAATTCCAGCACTTGGGAAGCTAAGGCAGGAGGCTCACTCAAGGCCAGCCTGAAATACATAGTGAGACTCTGCCTTTAAAAAGAAAAACAGAGAAAAGAAAAATAAAAGAATGGCATGATGCTAAGGGAACATACCCTTCAATACTGCTGGGGCTGAAGGTAAAACATGCCACAGAGCATGGTGAGAAACACAGCAAGCTGCTAAGGCAAAGCCAGGTCACAGAGGGCCTGGTGCACCTGGCAGAGAAGCTTAGACTTGATCCTGGAAGGCTAGAAACCTCTCAAGCTGGTCAGGCATCAAAATCCCTTGGGGGTACTCTAAAAAAGAGCAGTTTTACAGAATCAGAATGGGGAGGGGCTGATATATACAGGTGGATTTAGAGGCACCCTGTCCCTAGGATTTTGACCAGAGAGGCTTGAGAATATCTGCTGCAGGTGATGAGAGACTTTTAAGCAGTAGGTGATGGGCAATGACAAGGTTCAATGCCCATTTTTGCTATACCACTCTGCTTGTCTTGGAAAGATAGATACAAAGGGATTAAAGACATGAAGCAGGGAGACCACTTATGTATCTGCTGCAGTAACGTGTTAGTGACAGATGATAAGACCTTGAATCAGGACAGAAATAGTATGAATGGGCAAGAAGATTGGTCTTGAGGCCGATCTTGGGACTCAAATGAACAGGGCCTGGTGCGCAACTGAAAACGATGTGACAAAGGAGCCAGGGATAACAGGGGGTTTTGATCTAGGAGGCTGAGTGACTGGGGTAAAAAATGTAAGAGAGATGAGGAAAAAGACCTCTCTTCTTCCTGAATGCTTATTTACTTTAAGATCCCAAGGATATCACCCCCAAAAGCTATCAGAGCCAGTGCACAGCCCTACCACTCTGTCCTCTCAGTACCCTTGCTTGCTTCTCTCAAAGTACGTGACTCACCATGCTACTATCTGTTTTTCCCTCCATCTTTACCAACTGATAACCACAGAATCTGTATTTTCATTACCTGGTCTTCTAAGACAGAGCATGGCAATAGCAGATGCTCAGAATATTAATGGTTCCATAAATGACTGAGATATGAATATTTGAGTCTGGAAGCTAAAGGTTGACACACAGATTTGGGAGCCATCAGCTCTGTGTTAACTAAGCCTTGTGATCACTTACACACAATCTGCAGTATGAAGAAAGTGGGGGCTGAGGATAGAGTCCTGCGGAAGCCATAGTTTAGGGAGGGACTTTCTTTCACAAAGGAAGATGAGACGGAAAAGCTGGAGAGGTTGGTGGAAGGGGCATGAAGGAAGGCAGAGAGTTAAAAGATGCAGACATCCTAGTGAAATCCATGGTGGTAATGCAACAGGCACACAAGTCAAGGAATGTCTGCAATGATTGTGGCAACCCGAGGTCACCAACATTACTGGTGAAAAGCAGTACACGGAAGACTGATGGGGTCAGACTGGAGTTTAGGAGTCAACAAAAGATGTGAATTTCAAGTCTAATTTTAAAATGGAGAGCAAGTGGGCAACAATAAGAATGGGTTGCAGGATTAAGGACATTCCTGTTCAACTGATAAAGACATTCAGGCATGCTCAGTCTAGAGACTAGAAACCCACAGACTAAAGTCAGGACATGGTGAAATCTCTGGATCCAGATCTCAGAGGGAAAGGGATACTATATATGAAGCAAGGAGGAAAGAAGAAGGAATTTTCCTCAAAAAAGAAGGAGAAACATTCTATCCTTTCACAACTTGAGGAGGTAAATGTGGATGACACTACAGCTCTACTGTGTTCAGAGAAGGGAGAAAGACTGTAATGCACAAAGGTGAAGGAGCCCATGGCCAGTGGCTTCATCTGCAGACATGAAATAAGAGGTAAGGACTTAAGTAAACAGTGAGAAAACAGCATGCTGGGTTAAGAGCCTAAGAAGCTAGGAAAAATGAGTCGATCCAGGAAAAAAAGAATGACATGAAGGTATAAAAAGCCTAACTGGTTAAACTCTGCCATTAAAAAAAAAGGGGGGGGGGTCATCTCTGAAATCTAAACATAACTACCTAAAGTATTTAGATTATGCTTTATAAAAATATTTTGTAGGAGGAAAGATATTTTTATGACATACCCAGGTAAATGAGGCAAGGTTATTTTAGAATTTCGAAGTGAGCAGTATTGGATGAAGATCTCACCAAACTAGTCAGAAGAGTCCAAAATAAACCAGTTATATCTTTAGAAGACACATCTCTGAATAGTTTGACACTCATCTCTGAAGCTGGTGTAAACTTTTGGCAAGGTTTGTCAAAACTGATTCGAATAGGTACTGGAAAATCAAATCTTGGGTTTACAAAGAACACATATGTTTTGCATAGGTTAGTTTGTCAGTGCTCTTATAAAATCTCTGATGGGAAAATTCTACTCATGTTAGAGCTTGTGAAATGCCATGCACTTATTTACCTAAAACTGTAAGCAAAATGTTTGCTTTCATAAATGTGTATGAAAAGCACCTCAAATATATGGCCTTATCTAACAGCAAAGCTATTCTATTATTAGACAAAAGTAGGATTCATCCTCAGATTTTCACCTTGAAAACTTGCCCCACTAACTCAGCCTATGAAATTATTCTGAATCTGAAATATTATAGAAGTGATTTTAAAACACACTTTGATGGTCCTGTTAAGTAATCAGAATTTCACTGTGATTTTAAAGCTACCATTAAAATGAATTTCTAAAAACAGACAAAGAAGGCTTCGACAAAATTGAGTCATCATATGTATGATTTCTGCCTAAGTGCCTTCTTCTAATGTAGTAATGAAGAACTAGAGCTTTAGAATAAGGCCTCTCCAAAATAGAAGAGCATAATTTTTGGAAATTAAGACTACTTCTAATAATAACTACTATTTGCATGGCATTTTGCAATTTCCTTAGCGTTTCTATGTAGTTTTTATTTCATTTGATTCTCATCATTTTCAGGTAAAGAAATAATGGCTCTGAGATGGTATGTGACTTGTCCAAAATCAGTAGAGGTGAGAGTAAGGGGTAAGGAGAGAGTGAGGACATGCCTATCTTTAGAACCTAGACCTTTATTTTCATCTCAGACTTACCTATATCATACCAGACAGAAATTCTATCAAGTTAGTAAACTTCTTTCCCTTTTTTTTTCTATTCCTTTTTAAAAAGTGAACTGGCATCCTATTTTCATCAAGTCTTATATAATGATGATCTTTACATCTTGTCCAGCATTTTAAACCTCAAAACTGAAGTAAAACTTCAACTTACCAAAAATCTCAGTAATACCAAAATATAGATGCATATTATACTTCAAGGAAGCTTCAGTAAAACCCCCTTAAAACTGTAAATTAGGGGATGATTATTTGCAATGCTAATAGATACCGTGGTATCTAAAAATACAGTTCATTAAGATTTCAGGAAAAAAAAAAAAGATTTCAGCAGACCTAGTAGTTTCTGGTTGAGAAAACTTATGGGGCGAGGGTTGGGGGGTTTTACCACTTCAACTGTTAAGGAAATGTTGATCTAATTTTTTTAATTAGCAGGGCTGAATTGGTTCCTATATGGAGAAAATCATTTCATGGCAAGAAACTTTATGGTAACAAATGGTGACCGTGACATGTAATAGCAAATATTTACTGACCACATGCCACACATGCTAAGGCCTTAAAACACACCATTTACTTGTCACAACATTATGAACTAGAAAATACTGTTTTGTTATTTTTGCTTCTCTAAGCTTCCAGATGAATTTCATTATAATTCTGTCAAGGATGTGTATATAATTAGATTTGTAATCGAATTGCATTTTATCTAAATTAACATCATGAAGAGACACCTTTACCATTCTCAGTCTTTCCATGCAAACACTAGATTGGCTCTCCATTTAATCAAATTGCCTAATCTCTCAAGGTTGTATTTGCCTTCCCCAAGGGACCAAAGTACTGCCTTTTAGTTGATCTCCCTCTCCCAGTCAGCCTTCCTAAAGCCAGGATCCAGTCATCTTACTCTTCTAGCACAGAAGGGAAACCTGCTTTCTACCTAATAAAAGGCAAATTACATAATGTAGCCATCAACCTCTGACCAACTGTCTTTGCCTGAGTCCTATCTCCCCAATAGCACTCCTGTGCCCATTTCTTCAACTTTGCTAAAAAAAGATTGCTTAGATTGTTTACTGTACTATACTTAAGGAAAGTATTTTATAAGTATAAAAGGAAATTAAAATGTGCTTAAAATCCCACATCATCCCCCCAGTGATTGACAGAACTTACAGATTAGACATTTCTCTTTACATATTTACATATGTGGATGGAAGAAAGAATGAACAGAGTTGGTTGTTTTGATTTCCAGTGCTGTGGATTGAACCCAGGGCCTCTGCACTAAGCTTCCATCTCCAGCCCTCTTTTTATTTTTTGAGACAAGTCACTCCCAAAGTCACCAATTTGCCCATGCTGCACTTGAATTTGCAATTCTCTTCCCTCAGCCTCCCAGTGGCATGTGCCACCACACCTTGCTTGAACAGAGATTTTTTAAAATAAAAATTAAATATTATACTATTTTAAACAAAAAGTACTACATTAGAACTCACCTGAATTCCACAATAACAACACAATCTCAATTCTGCAGAGGATCCTGGTCCCTTGCATAAACTCTCAATTCTCTGGCCCTACCTTCTTTCTATCACAATGGCTTACAGAGCCACAAACCTGGCAAGCTGCCTTTGCACCAGCACCTATGTAGCTTAACCCAGTCAGAAACATACACCACACAATCCACTCATGGTTTCGCTTTAAATTCATGACCCTGAACCTGAAGTGGACCTTTTCTCATTCTCCTTCTCTTTTCTAGGTTCTCTTCTCCCCTCAAATCTAATACCACCTCCCCATTTGGCTACTGTTGCTGACTTTGCTTCTTTCTTCTTCGTCTTCTTTTTTTGGTTTTTCGAGACAGGGTCTTGGTATGTAGTTCAGCCTAGCCTTGAACTCATTGTGTAGTCCAAGCTGGCCTCAAACTCGTGGCCATAATTCCTGCCTCAGCCTCCCTAGTGCTAGGATTAAAGGCATGCACCACCATGCCTGGCTGATCTCCTTTCACTGAAAGCAAATGAAACAATCAGAAAAGATTCACTATCCACCTACCTGCAAGGAAGCCCAAAAACAACATCCCACCTATTACTACAACCCATTTGCATTTCTCCCTAACACCTACCACCCCCTTTCCAGAGGCAACCCTTTTCACTGCTCTAATCTATCTCTCTTGTAAACATCTGCTCAAAGGGCAAGGGTGATGGCCAATTCTGTCTAGGTCTCAGCAGATAAACACTAAATGTTAACCACAAGGCCAATCTGAAGCTCAAATTGCTTGTAATGTTTTCAAAATACAGACCTTTTCCCAATCTCATTATTGGGGGGGGGGGGGGCCTAAAACATCTTTGCCTTGAATGCTTTATTCCTGTTATAAATCTAACCAACACCCATATTAAACATTATACTGAAAACTCCTAATTCATTAATTTTAGTGTTGATTTCTAAATAAACTTCAGAGTATCTACACAATAATTTTAGATGGAGTAACAGAAACCTCTTCAGATTTCAAGCTTTTAAGAAGATATCCAAAGGGCTGGGGGATTTAGCTCAGTGGCACCGTGCCTGCCTGGCAAGCGTAAGGTCCTGAGTTCAAGCCCCAGTACCCCAAAAAAAAGATGTCCAAACACAACAACAACAACAAAAAGATGTCCAAGGTGACTATAGTTAGTAATAATGTACTGTATACTTGAAAACTGCTTAGATTTTAAGTGTTCTCACCACAAAAAAGTGTGTAAAGTAATACATATGTTACTCAATTTAGGCATTCCCAATGTAAAAATATTTCAAAACATCACATTATAAACCATAAACATACACAATTTTTGTCAACTAAAAATAAGCTATAAATAGATGTTTAAGATATCTTCTCTAAATATCTTTAGGTTTTAGTTTTAAGACTCCTCTCACACTACAGAAATATTCCTCTGGTGATAGATATTATTTAAATTCCAAAATTGCAATCTGTGATTTATCAAATGGCTTAAAAATCAAAACTAGGAAAGTATGTACATAAAAATAAGAGTAGGCCAGGTGTGGTGGCACATGCCTGTAATCATAGCTATTCAGGAGGCTAAGGCAGGAAGATCTCAAGTTGAAGGCCAGCATGGACAACTCAGCAAAACCTTGTCTCAAAATCAAAAAAAGGTCTGGTGATATATCTCAATGCTACAATGCTTGCCTAGCAGGCATGAAGCCCTGGATTCAATCCTCAGTACCACACATAAAAAAAATGTTAAGATACATATACATTCCATAATTAAGCCACAAAACAAAGGAATAAATATTTTACTATCTTTTCTGTGCTAATAGCCCTAAAATCAGTAAACTTTTAGGTTTGTTAATCTTCAAGGTTTATGCATTAAACATAGGGGTTTAGACTTTATGTATTCATTTATTCTCTGAACCACTTTTTCTTTTAAGTACTGGGTACAGAACCCAAGGCCTTTGCACTGCGCTATATCCTCAGCCCTCTTTTTATTTTGTATTTTGAGATAGTTTCTCACCAAGTCATTAAATTGCCCAGGCTGGACTTGAACTTGTGATCCTTCTGCTTCAGACTCCCAGAGTGCTGGGAGTGTTGGCACAGCCGGCTCCTGAGCCACTTTTGTTTGGTGGTCTACTGTGACCAAAGTCATGATCAGGAGTGAACATCAGGGCAATTGGTCAAAACCACCTAAAATGGATGGCCAGGGCATCCACTTACACTGCAGTGGACAGTGGACACATGTATGCAGCAACTCTACAGAGATTAGCATACCCAAATTTACTCCTTTTGTTGGTAAGTTTTACCATCTGCCCAGCTGAACAAGCCAGAAACCAGACAGTAAATTTCAAACCCTGTTTCCTCAATCCTAAATTTAATCCAAACCCTACTTCTTAAATATCAAAGACTTTGGTTCTACCAAACTCTGATAAACTTTATTTCGAACTAGTCATACCTTGGTACTTGACTGCTTGAAACTCATTGTGTTTGGCACTCAACATATTTTGGCCTGATACTCTTTTATTTATTTGGTACTCCACACGAAAGCTAGAACTTGTCAGTGTCGCTGGCTTGTGACTCGCCACCCTTTCCAGCCAAAACAATTTGTCTGGTACTCATCCTTTCATTTTTGGTATTTGCCAACCCTCCAGGAACCAATTAATGATGCATGCCCAGTTACCAGGTAGTATCATGTATTTCTTACCTGAACTACAATAATCTCACCAAAGGTGTCATTTTGTTTCTAATTTCATTATCTTGTATCTGCCCTCAACATTGCTGTTATCTGTCAAAACTATCAATCTAAGCCTGTTATTAATCTGCCTAAAACCCTTTCGCAGCTCCCTACACGGAAAAGGCAAAGTAGGCTTTCTAGTGTATTCAAGGGCCTTCATGCTTTTGGCCCTGCGTATTTCCCAATCTTATTACGCACCACTTTCTCCATTCTCCTCACCAAAGACATGATTTATACTTCAATAAACAAGTTTCTGGGGCAGGGGATTTAGCTCAGTGGTGCCAGCACCTGCCTCGAAAGCACAAGGTCCTGAGTTTGATCCCCGGTACCAAAAACAAGTTTCTGAACATTCAATGATCTTTCATATCTCCCTGCTCTTTTTTTAAGGATGTGATAATAGTATTGTTTTGTTTTTTTTAAAGCCCTCGCCTTTCAGAAATAAACGCTTGAGGACTTAGGAAAGAAATGTTATCTGAAATCTGCTTCAAAGTAATACAGGAGGGAAGGAAATTGATAGGAATAGAGATGAAATAAATTTAATGTCTTCAACTGAGCTTCCATAGAACTTTGATCTATAACACTTTTGTAGCATTTACTTCACTTCAATATTTCAAAAAATTTTCACCATTTCCTCTGTGCTTACAAAATACTCTGCATTACCTATTTATATACTTTTTCATACTCAGCTGTAATAGCTTGTTTTGGTCTCTTCCTCCAAGAACTATGAACTATTAAAAATCCAGCAATTTTGCTGTTTTTCTCCAACACTTAGTTTATAGTCCATCAATAAAATGGTTTTGCCAGGGATTTAATTCAGTGGTTCCACCACCTGCCTCACAAGCGCAAGGTCCCAAGTTCGATCCCCAGTACCAATAAATAAATAAATGCTTCTGAATGAAGACAACAGAAAGGAAACATGAGCAGGAGTAAAAATAATATGATTCCTTTTTCTCATATAAACACTTTTTACATTAAAAAGAAAAGTAATGGGCCGGGGATTTAGCTCAGTGGTTCTCCCGCCTGCTCTGGAAGCACAAGGACCCGAGTTTGATCCCTGGTACCAAAAAAAAAGTGAGGCTGTAGGTATCTGGGTGGCTTCTATTAGAATGAGCTATATAAAGTATCTAAGCTCCCTTCAAATTATTTCCTAATATTGCTGAAATTCAGTATTCAATAACATTGTAATTCCACAAAGTTCCTGCCTTCTAGGATACAGTGGAATATTATTCAATAATAAAAAGAATAAAGTACATGCCACAACACGGAAAACATGAAAACATCATGCTAAATGAAAGAAACCAATCACAAAAGACCACCTGTTACAGTGCCCCATTTATATGAAACAGGAAATGTACCAAGACAAAAAAGACTGGTGGTTGCTTAGGCATAGTGGGAATGAAGAGGGTTGGTGGGAATGACAGCTAAAGGGTATAGGTTTCTCCTTGGGGTGATGAAAATTTTTAATTAACAGTGGTAAATAAATAAATAAATAGTGATGATGGTTGTACGACTTTGTGACTATACTAAAAAACATGAAATTGCAGGCTTTAAATGAATGAATTCTTTGGTATATCTCGATAATATATCTCAATAAAGCTGTTACCAAAAAATTTATTTCAACATTTAAATTGAACCTAGGATTAGAAAAGAACACTTCTAATTAAAAGGCATGGGAGATGTCAACAAGACCTAAAGACTGACATCTCACAGATCATGTTACTATCGGAGGTACCCAAAGAATATTCTGTTGCCTGCAGCTGTTGAAAGGCAGTCTCTGACGCATCATCACCAGATCTTCTCCAGCTTTCTCTACTTCACAGTGATGTTTCACAAAATGGCTTCTTGATTACCCAGCTGCATAGTATAACTCCAGGTGGCTGAAGACTACTTACAAAGAGATTAGGGACAGTCTGGCAGCTGGATCAGATTAAAGGGGAACTAAGAAGCAACCTAAGTAACAAGGGGACGATTCTAACTTGTACTGCTCAGCCAGCCAGAAAACTCCTAAGGACCATGAAGAATATCACCATATCTAACCTGACCAGAAGCAAGCTAAAAGCCAATAGCTACTGGGAGAGAAGAAATACACTGCTAAAACCTCAGATGAGGGATGATGTCCACAGACATGGAGCTGTAACATTAAGCAAAAGCTGCACTCTTCTTCTGTCCTTTCACTAACCAAAATGGCATTCTATACAAACTGCTTCACTTAACTCCACTCCCACCAATTTCTCAATCCATTACAATTTACCTCTTCCATCTCCTTACTCACACATGCTTTACTGAAACTCTTCTAATTAAAATACCAAACATTTCCTAATTGCACAACAAAAAAAGCTGGCTTTCTCCTTAGCGGCTGACACTTGTAGGGATTCTCTAGTCCTTGACAATATTGAAAACACTCAAGGTTTTTCGTCTACCTCCTCTTCTCAAAACTCTGATTTTCATGGGCTCGTCTCCTCTGCCTAAGATACCCAAAGATCCGCACTTGACATTCTTATTCTAACAAGCATTCTCAGGGGTCCACCATCCATTTCTATGCAGAAGATTTTCTATATTATACTGTCAGAAACTTCTCTAGCCATACCTCTCTCAAAAGCACCAAATTCACATTTTCAACTGCCTAGAAAAAATAACCACCAGACTGTCTCTGACAAGCAATTCAAACTTTCTAACAGGTCCTAATCTTTTTTCCCCCCACAAAACTTACTCTTCTTGGGTAATTATGACCAGGGATCCAATCTTCCAAGGTACAAGTCTTATGGTGGTCCTTAAATTACCTTTCCCCCCTCAAATCCCCATCCCTGTTTTATGTCACCAAATCCCATCCATTTTACTTTCTAATCCCTTGAGTCTACCCCACTCCCAACCCCTTTACTATTAAGGTCTTGGGGTCTTCTTTATCTTATACATAAACCATTTCAACTATTCTCTATCAGTAATGTCTCCCACGCCTATTATTATTCCCTACTGCTACCAGGATTATCTTCCTAAATTCAAAATTGAAACAAGATATCACATGTTTCTATGTGTGACAAAAACTAAAAAAGGACAATAATATCCGGTGTTGGTTAGAGACTAGGGAAATGGACTATCTCAGAGTCTCACAGTGAGGGGAATTATATCAGGCAAAATACTGAGGCAATATAACCAAACTTGTAAATCTCTATACCCTTTGATGGAACAGTTCTATTTCTAGAAATTTATTCTAAGAAACTAAACAGAAAGTCCACAAACAAGTATATCCTGAAGTTCTCCTCATTCCCAGCAAAGGTCAAGACCCCCTCCCCCGTCTTTATATACAATGCCATTGGCCTGCAATGTCTGCATCCCACCCATGCCCTTTTCTATCATCTAAAACTAGAACTTGTCCTTGACTCCAAAGGTCAGCTACTCCCTCCGGTCTCCCCAAGAATTCAGGCACACCTCTACATCTCACTGCAACCCTTCTCTTCCCCCAGGGACAACAGTTTTATGTACTCATTTATTTAGTGCATACCCATATGTGCACTATCTACAACAGTAGTGTCTGGCACATAGGAGTCCAATAAACATGTTGAGTGAAGGTATTTTCCTCTTTAGAGCAAAAATTCTTTGATTTCCAAAATCTCAAGAACTTTTAAAAGGTATTTCCTAAAATGGTGGTGGACTCTAGTATATTATATTAAATTCCTGTATTAAAACAGGTATGTAAGCAAATACTCCTATAAAATTCTAAATAGTTTGAGTCCTTGCTTATTTAACGTTTAGTTCCTTAAGGCATAAGAATTCCCACGGAGGGCCGGGGATTTAGCTTAGTGGTTCCACCACCTGCCTTGCAAGTGGAAGGACCCCAGTTCAATCCCTGGTAACAAAAAAAACTGAGAAGAATTCCCATGGTCTAGTCAATCTAGAATTTTAACTCTGAAAGTGGTACCAAGAAATATGTTGTAAGAAGACATGACTATTCCAGATGCCAAGTTAAACATCTACAGGTGTGTCTCAAAAACCTTTTCTTCAATAACCTAATATGAACCCACCATACTTAAAATCCTGTTTAAGAATCATAGTTCAGGGCTGGGGATTTAGCTCAGTGGTTTCACCGCCTGCTGTGCAAGCACAAGGACCAGGGTTCGATCCCTGGTACCGAAAAAAAAAAAAAAAATCATAGTTCAATATTATACCAGAGCTTTTTCCCATGCTGTTCCTTATATAAACTATTTTTTACATATAATTATAAGCAGTACAGCCGGGCGTGGTGGTGCACACCTACAATGCCAGCATTCAGGAGGATGAGACAGGAGAACTATTTCGAGTTTAAGGCCAGCCTGGGCTACATAGTGAGTTCAAAGCCAACCTAAACTGCATAGTGAGACTCTGTCTCAAAAAAAAAAAAATTATAAGAAGTACAGTATTGTGCATCCAAGAACATAAGTGCACATTTCAGGTTCTGTCTAGTGGCTCCCTGTACCTATAAACATACAAAAATATAAGTAGTTTAATTATGCATTTTTCTAAGTTGAACTCCTTGTACTTTTCTAAAGAAGGGCCGGGGATTTAGCTCAGTGATGCCGTCGCCTGCCTTGCAAGCTCAAGGTCCTGAGTTCTATCCCTGATACCAAAAAAAAAAGTCTAAAGAGTTCCTAACTTAAAAAAAAAAGACTTCCCAACTTTAATAGAGGCTCATAACAGCCTAATCACATCCTTCATGATTTTATCAAGTTCAGTTCTATTCCTTTCAGCCTGTGTTTTTCTAGACTGAAGAAATCTCATCTTTTTGCTGTGTCCTTAATACAGAAGCAACTCCTGGTTGGCATCATTTCGCTTTTCTTAATTTTGAGTTATCTTACAGACTCCAAATTAAAACAGTGCAGGTAGGCCAATGAAATTTACTTTAACTGTATAGAAACAGGCAAGAAAATTTCACCTGACTTAAATTAGCAAAGTAGTCTCCAAAAACACCTCTAACAATCTGTGCCCCAGGACTTACAGGAGATCATAAGGTAGTCCTCACAGTTGCTTTTGTCGTCATCTTGCTGGTCCACGGGGATCCCGTTGGCATCTATGACTGCTTCAGAGGCACAGTCTTCTACTAATACTTCTTCTGAAACTACGTCAGTGGTCAGAGGATCGGTGACAATCTCTGCCTCTACGACACTATCATGAACCACATGTTCAACATGTCCAACATCAGACACATGTATAGACTCACTGGTCAAGACATGTTCTGGCATAGACATGGAGGCTGAAGTAATGTCAGAGGCTAAGACATCATCTGGAACTGTGCAATGTGCTAAAGAAACTTCTTCGGTTACATCTGAGTCCAGCACTTGTTCAGGAATGATGACCGTTTCAGATACATCTGCTTCTCCCATGATATCTGGGCACTGCACATCTTCTATAACAACATCCTCAATAACATCTTGGATTACAACAGAGTCTGGGTCATCAGGAACAAAGTTATGCACAGTTATGTCCGAATCCACAACATCTGACACAAAAACAGTTTCTTGCACTTCCACGACAATTTGTTCACCATCCATGTGTGTAACAGCTCCTTAAAAAAAAATTAAAAGGACAAATACCAGGTAGGCATGTATGACTGTCTCTATTAACATAAAATGTTATTCAATTTCTAACCGCACAATATTAGTTCCCTCATCAGTTCTCCCACACATTAAGGTAGATTAAAGAAAAAAAAGGGACTCCATTTTTCAATTATATTAGAAAGATAGTTTTAATACAACAGCTTGTATAGTCACCTCAAATCAATTAGCAGATAAATATATACTAGGAAAAGAAAAAAACTGAGACAGTCACAGAAGAAAAATATTTGTGAAAGTAAAATTGTAGGCACATTAAAATTAAACTCATTCACAGGTATTTCAGGGGTTATAAAAAGTGATGTGACTTCAGGTGGCAAAAGGCACTATTTCATTTTTCATTACATGTGTTTTTCATTTCTTTTCCTTCTTGCTCCATCTCCCTCCCTCTCCTCAAATCATGGTTTTTCTTCTTCCCATCTTTCCCATATACTTCTTTTATTTCTCCTCTACTTTGTCCCTTTCTTCCTTTATATCATTCTCCTTTCATTCTAATACAAGAGAGCACCAACATCCTCCATCCATGACTACGGAAATTTAGAAATCAACCTCTGATTCTAAGACATAAAAGGATGAGGGCATAAACGAAAACAGGGATACAAGGTCACATTTTGGAAGAAAGACAACTGGTTAAGAACACTGTGGATAATACAAACACAAGTGCAGCTGTGCTGGGCAGGTGAGGGTGAGGGTAGTTAGAATGGGCTTATCCCAACTTCACCAGGGTACTCTGCCTCGTCCCTGCTCCCAGACCCCAACTCCTCACAATCCAGGAAACTTCACTCTAGGTCATTTTGCAGTTAAGGATTGAACGTAGAGGAATCAAGTGTAGCCCAGTGAGATTAAATGACTTAACCAAGATCACATAGTTTGTACAGCATATGGTACTCTGTAAACATTACTCTAAGTGAATGCCACAAATGGGAATAAAAACCATATATCCTTGCTAAAAACAAAATTAAAAAAACAGTATCTTGACTGCTGGTCCAGAGAAGAGCAAAGAAAGTTTTATAGAAGTCTTACTGAAAAAGCTATGAAGTAGATTAATGCTTCTGGTTGTGACTCAGATGAGGCCGAGTCCAAGCAGGCACCTAACTCGATGACTGTGCAGGCCCTCAGAGAAGCCTACAGCTTTGTCAACAAGCAAAAACGATCAAAGGCCAACAAATATTAAAAATTATAGGAGCTGGGGATTTAGCTCAGTGGCACTGTGCCTGCCTTGCAAGCTCAAGGTCCTGAGTTCGATCCCCGGTACCAAAAAGGAAAAAAAACAAACCAAATAAAAATTATAGGAAGTCTTTAAAGTCAGTTAATGCCCATTTTAATTCTAGAAATAATGAAAAGAATATGCTCACTTTAAATTCTAAGGAACTTCTACAACATGGTATAAACAACATGATTTGCCTGCAATATCCTCAACATTATCATCAAGTGATAGGTCACTCTAATCTCCATTTGGCAGACATGAACATGAGACCATTTAGCGGCAAGAACACTGGTTATAAACTCTACTTCAGGCAGAAAGGTTATACACTTAATAGTTTTGTGACCTTGGGCAAGTCATTTAACCTCTGAGTTTCAGTTTCCTCATCAGCAAAATGAGGACAGTAGTATCTGCCATGCATACCTCACAGGACTGTAGTGATGACCAAATGGGAATGTATGGGAAGTGTTCTGAAAAACGGTAATGAGAGGTTTCATTATTATTATGGCATATGAAAATGGAGGCCCTGGTAGATTAAGTGACTTGCTCAAAAATAAACAAATACCATAAGTGTTAACAAGCAGGGCTAAAAATGTAATAGCTTTTCAATCTACCCTTAACCCATGACCCAGATTTGCTTGCAGCAAGACTAAGCAAATAAACACTCTATATTTTTCTCCAAAGAGCTTGGTCTCTCTTTCAAGCAAATTATGCTTCATGTTCCACTGAAATTATCAGTGTTACGTTTGTCATTATCAAACTGAAATTACCAAACTTTAAAGTTATTCCAAGTAGTTAAGAAAAAAATACACCCTGCCCCACTAGAATTTTAAATTTTTTAAATTAAGTTACTGATACTTGTTATTTCTTTAATATATTACAACCTGATTATTTAAAGCCGAACAGAAAATTCATTAACATTTTATTTGTAAGAATACCTAGGTTAGTGTGATATAAAACCATTTTACATTACAAAAGCAAGTATAATCACTTTACAATGTTATATAATTAGAACCATGAGTAATTCAAAATTGTGAATGAATATGATTTTCCTGTGTACTTTGGGGAGTGAGGTAAGACTGTCCTCCTGATGCAGAAGGTTCATTTTTGAAACTTGTGAGAATGAATGCTGTAAACATAGGACAGGGTCAGAATGTGGAGGACCTTGGGCTTATACTTCATCTGCTGGGTAATATAGAACAAAGAGATGACATGATGTACATGTCATGATAAGTGCTCTTATCAGTGGGCATGATAAAAAAGACATAGGGTAATAAGGAAAATAATGCAAAAGTTCCAGCACATGAAGAAAGATAATAGAATCTATACGATAGAAATATAATGAAGAGGAATAGATGTAAACAAGGAACATTTTCAAAGGGACAACCAACAGAACGGTGCAAGATGAGAATAACTGAAAACACAAAGGTTTTAATATTGCTGCTTTTACCAATTGGGTATCCCTTAACCAGAAGACTTGGGACCAGAAGTATTTGTAGATTTCAGATCTTTTCAGATTTTGGAATAGTTGAATATACATTATGAAATATCTTGGCAATGGGTTCCAAGTCTAAACACAAAATTCACTATGTTTCATATATACCTTATACAGATAGCCTGACGGTAATTTTATACAATATTTTTAGTGTGTCTGGGTTTGACTGCAACTCATTACATGAGGTCAGGTGTGGAATTTTCTACTTGAGAGTCATGAGGGAACTCAAAAAATGTTTTGGATTTTGGGTTAGGGATGCTCAACCCATATTCACAAGAATGTGAGAATTCTTGTGAAGGAGCCACATTTTTGAGGTGGAGAATAATGTGCTCACTTTAACATTTGTAGACTCTGACAGGCTAAGAATGAATATCAATGTGAGAGTCTAGCAATTCGTCAACATGTTAACCAAGCAAGTCTAAGGTGGTAAATTAAAAGTGGAATGATGCAAGTAGTTATACCTGTTGCATCAAAAAATGAATTTGGCCCTTGTGGTTGTAATTCAAGTCCATCTTCATCCATGGCCTTTAATTCTCATCAGTCACAGCTCCTAAATCAAGGGAAAAAGTAAACCAAGCATTAATTTTTTTAATCATGTACTAAAAATGTCATCACGAGGGCTGGGGATACAGCTCAGTAGCACCGTCCCTGCCTGGCAAGCACAAGGTCTTGAGTTCGATTCCTGGTACCCAAAAAAAAATTATTAAAAATGTCATCATGATAGTTTCATTTCTAAGACACTCAAATTATATAGCAAATGAACTTATATCAAAAACAAGGGCCGGGGATTTAGCTCAGTGGCTTCGCCACCTGCTGCGCAAGCGCAAGGACCCGAGTTCGATCCCCAGTACCAAAACAAAAAAAAACAAATTAGAGGCTGGAGGATCTTTGTAAGTTCAAGACCAGCCTGGGCTACATAGTGAGTTCAAGGCCAGTCTGAACTGCATAGCAGGACCCTGTCTCAAATAAAAAAAACAACAAAACCAAACCAAGAGTCACCATTGCCTAGACTTGTCTGTATTTGTTGTTTGTGGTACTAGGGATTGAACCCAGGGTCCTTGGCACTGAGTTACATCCTTAGCCCTTTTTAAATTTTTTTAGACAAGGTCTTGTTAAGTTGCTAAATAGCCCGGGCTGGGCTTGAATTTGTGATCCTCCTGCTTCAGCCTCCCAGAGTTTTGGGATTACAGGCACGTACCACCATGCTTAGACTTCATTTTAAATTGTGGTATTGGCCAGGATGCAGCTCAGTGGTGCTGTGCCTGCCTGGCAAGTGCAAGGTCCCAAGTTCGATTCCTGGTATCACAAATAAATAAATAGCAGTATTGATTGCATATATCGAATGTACACACCTTGATGAATTTTAACACATACAGAAACCTGCATAATCACTACCCAGACCAAGATATGGAACATTTCCAAGACTCCTCCTCTCAGTCTGCAGCATCTCGCGCTCCCATAAGGGTAACCAGTTTTGTTAAGGTTCAACTTAAACGTAAAGTTTGTAGCTTATTGGGGGGAAATGTCTGCCCAATTTTCATATTACTTCTCTAAATTTAATATATTCTGCTATCTTTCAACCAATTGTAGTAAACACTTTCAGATTTCTGCCTAATTTACAATGACCTCAATTAACTAACCATTTGATCTAGAGAAAGGAATTCCCACAGTTATTTATACTCTCCTGGCCCACAGGTGATTGGTGCTAGCTATAAAATAGTAAAAGTAAGTTCAATGCGAGCACAAATAAATCAAAGTCCTATTCCTGAGAATCTGAATAAGCAAGAATCAATCTTTCCCTCTCCCTTGATGGCTGGAACACAGGAACTGAGCAAGATCATTTTCCAACTTTGGTTTAGACTAGTGAGAAAAAGTTTACCAAAAAAGATCAACACTCAGGAGGAAGAGGCAGGAGGATCGCCACAAGTTCAAGGCCAGCCTGGACTATACAGTGAGACCCTGTCTCACAAAACTACAAAAAATCAAGTGAATGCCCTGAGAAAAAGAGTACATGACAAAGCAGGGAGAGAAGACTTACCAACAGCTTTTTGGCTCCTGATTCTATACCTTTCTGAGGCCCACCTACATTCCTGTCTTGGGTTTCTCCACAACATCCCAATGATCTTAATTCTCTCTTTTCTATGTAAGCTAAAAAAAAAACTTATAATAAGAACCTTAGTAAAAAAATATTAAAACTTACAACAAAGAACCTTAGCCAATGTGGTGGTTCATGCCTGTAACCCTAGCACTCTAGGAGACTGAGGCAGGAGGATATCAAGTTCAAATCCAGCCTAGGCAACTTAGCGAGACCAAGTCTCAAAAACTAAAAAAAGGGCTCGGGATGTAACTTTTAGTATGAATGCCCTGGGTTCAATCTCTAGTGCCACCAAAAAAAGAAAGAAGGAAAAGCTTAACTAATAAAAATGATGTATTGCTTAATACCATTTAATTATTATTTCAAGAGCAGGCATCAAGGATTACATTTGCTCATGCTTCCAGCACTGCATAATCTGTCACTAGTTTCCTATCTCTACTTTCTCACTTTCTAGTCCAACTGAACCACAATTAGATGCATCTTTCTTTAATCTTTAACATTTTTTCACTAATCATGTAAGGATTACGTGCTTACTGAAATTTCAAATAACAAAAATATCTGACATGTTTCTAAAGTATCAGCTAAGTGACATTATTCCTCTGTTCAAAAATGTTCATGGCTCTCTGCCACCTCCAAATAAATTTCTTTTTGGCTCCAAACGACCTTTTAGTCACTATATCCTCTTCAATTCCTGCAAGCACCTCCCTACATCACCACGAATCCCTCATGCACACACTTCACCCAAACAAAATGCTCCATGTCCCTGTAAGAAATTCAGAATTTGTATAATAAATGAGATTTCCACATGTTAGCTATGAGACACTCTCTTCATTCTCAAGAAATAGTATGTTTCACATGATTTATTCAAACTGCTTCAAATTAAAGCAAATAATGGCTAGATTGATAAATTGTTCAACCATGGAAAACACAGGTATAAATGCTTTGAATAAGCTGTCACTGCCCTCTCCCTGCTGAACTCACCTCTGGCTATAAAATTATTTTGCCCCTTTAAAAATGTAATTATAAAAAAAAAAATGTAATTATAGGGCCGGGGATTTAGCTCAGTGGTTCCGTCGCCTGCCTCGCAGGCACAAGGTCCCAAGTTCAATCCCCGGTACCAAAAAAAAAAAATGTAATTATAAAATGACACATATAAATTAATCCTCTAAACATAATGAAATATACATGAAATTTATGAGTGTTATCATTATGTATACCTAAAATGTACCAATAAATTTGCTTCAAAAAAAATTAAGCCAATTAAGTTAACAATAAAAGGGGATTTGTTAAGGTACTTAAGCCCCACCCCCTCAAACTACCATACATAAACCCAATCCCATCAGCTCTAAAAATTCTCAACCTACAGAACAATTCCTTTTCTTGGCTTTCACTACTAGAGTGGACCAATAATCCCTTCATTTTTTAAATTCTCCCCTTTCTCCATTGCTTTAGCCAACATTCTAGCTCGCTTCCTACCCTCTGAACTGCTTGCTACTCTGCCTCCCTCACCCCCTCCTGAAGTCTTGCCTAGCCCTGGAAACTCTGCTCTCTTCTCTTCAATTTTCTCACTATTTCCTTGGTTTCAACTACCATTTACACAAAGGTGAGTCATAAAATTCACATTGAGTACTCAAGATAGCACCTAACACCTCCACCAGACTGTCTGCTGAGTCCTGTATTTTCATCTGGATAAAACCCAACTTTCTCCTAATGTGACCACTATGGCCTTTTCTTTCTTCCCTGCTTACATCCAGTCAGGTGGCCAGACCTTATTGATTACCTGTCCCTGTTACACTCCCTAGTCACCATTCCCTCTCAGCTTGGTATTTCCTGATCCCTTGGGAATGAAAATAGCCTCAAGTGGCCCAATCATTTTTAACTAGATTTAGGTGAGCAGGGATCAACAAACTGTTTTGACTAGTTATGTTCCCTTCTCTTTTGTCATTTCAAAAACTCAAACATGGCGCCAGTCCTGGTGGTGCACGCTGTGGTCCCAGCACTACGGAGGCTGAGGCAAAAGACCAGCCTGAACTACACAGTGAGACCCTGTCTCAAAAAAATAGAATAAATAAAAATAAAAATTCAAACATGGAAAAAACACATTTTGCGCTTCCAAGGAGAAATAATTATACCTCAACTTTGTAACCCCTCTGGGTTTAGAACTGCTAATTCCCTCTGACAATCAAAATGAAGCCAGTTCGCAGATTGAGATAAAGTAAGGGTACAAGAAAGTGGGCTGATAATATAACAGAAAGCGCCCTACATGTGCAGCAGAACCAAAGTCTGAGACCAGACAAACAGAATGACTCAGAGAAGAAAGAATCAAAGAATATGGGAGGAAAAAAAAAAAGAATATGGGAGAACAAGTACTAATATCAAATGCCCTCAAAATACTTCTGGGACTGCACCATCACCTCAAAGTCGGTAAAATATTCTCTTCCTGGCTGCAAGAGACATGATCTTTAATTTATTCTGAAATAATTCACAGTGGAAAAATGAAGTTTTAAGGGAAATAAGGGGCTGGGAGAAACCCAGGAAATCAGGAAATTCACAAAAATTTCCCCTCTGCTTGGTGGTGGTAGTGATTGAACCCAAGTCTCCACAGCAGCTCGCCTGCACCTCCGCAGCCAGCTAGGCATCCCTGCAGGACAGTGGCACCATGTAAAGCACCGCCCCTCTTTTCCTGCCACAGCACCCCTTCTGCAGTTCCATATGGACAAGCACTAGGCTCAGGGGGCAGATTGAGGGCATTATCCCGGCAGGAAAACCACAGGGGACACCTATTTTGGTGGCAAATGGCTTAGCTTTCCACACTTCAATTATCCAACTGTGTCCTTCTTCCAGGACCCCCTGCTTCTGACATTGGGGACATTACAGGGTGCCTATTTTCAGATGGTCCTTTCTACTGTCTCTATAGGGCCACAGATTCACTAAAGCTCTCTTGGGTTTTGTCATTAATTGATTACAAATTGATTTATTCAACCATAAATTCACCATATTTTGATGATGAATACGTAACTCTCAGGTTTTCTTATTCCTGGAGATTTATTTTTATATTTCTTTCTCAATGTGATTTCAGGAGAAAGTGTATGTTCTCTAATCTGTTGTGAATTTGAAGTCACTATGAATTTTTTTGTTTTATTCTTTTGAGACAGGGTCTCACTTTGCAGTTCAGGTTGGCCTTGAACTCACTATGTAGCCCAGGCTGGCCTTGAACACTTTGATCCTCCTGCCTCAGCCTCCCGAGTGCTGGGATTACAGGTGTGCACCACCACACCCAGTGAAGTTAATATGAATTTTTATGTGCCAAATCAAACACCACAGAAATACATTTTTTAAAAACTGAGATAGAAATTTAAAAATCAATAGCAGTAGAAGGTTACAACATTTTTGCTTTTGGTCTGTTTTGAGACAGGGTGTTGCTATATAGTTCAGGCTGTCCTTTTACTCACTATGTACCCCAGGCTGACTTCCAACTTCCAACGATCTTCCTGACTCAGCCTCCTAAGTGCTAGGATTACAGGCCTGCACCAACACACCCAGCACAGGTGACAACTTCTATCAACACTTGATAAATCAAATATTCTGGGAAGATGTACAGAATTAATATTAATCTAAAAAATATTAATCTAGTAGCTGTAACTCAAACCCCATTCCCTGAGAATAGAATATTTTATTTTCAAACAATCCCCACTCCCTGTGTGGAGGGAGAACCGGAAGAGAGAATGTCTGCTGTTGTAAATGCCACAGCCTGTCCTTCCTTGCTCTCCCACTTGGAATTTTTGTGCGCTTTACTCAAAAATTTATTGCCAAGTTTTTGTTACAGATGAGTTTTTCCACAAAATCACTGAGCAAACTGGTCATTTCAATGTTTTGTCTGTTTAAAGTCTGAGAGTCCATCGCTTCTCGGCCTTTTGGCTAAGATTAAGGGTAAAGTCTGAGAGCCCAAACTTTCACAAGCTATTAAAATCTGGCCCTAAAGCTAGGGATTTAGCTCAGTGGTTTTGCTGCCTGCTGCGCAAGCACAAGGACCCAAGTTCGATCCCCAGTACCAAAAAAACCAAAAACAAACAAACAAAAAAACCACTAGAAAATCTGGCCCTAAAATAACAAACCTGAAAGCCTTATTTTTTCCAACCCCCTATTCCTGCTTAGATTAAGAGTTGCCAAAACATCCTATGAACTTAGTTGTATTGATGAACTAAGAACACTACACTGTTTTTTAAACACTTGCCTTTTTGGGGGGTTTGGGGGTTTGGTTTTTTTTTTTGGATACAGGGTCTGGGTATAGTTCAGGCTGGCCTCAAGTGCTCAGGAATTCTGCCTCAGGATATCCTTCTCTCTCAGCCTCCCAAATGCTGCGATGCTGGGATGCCAAGCAACCACCACCTCACCTGGTTAAATGCTTTTGTCTTTAAGACTAGCTTGATGTTAGGAAATGCATATACTTTCTAACTAACCTTCGGACAGGCAAAGCAGTACAGCTTCCTTAATAAAATAGTCATTTAGGGGAAAAAATAAGAACCAAGATGCATTATATAAGGGTACAATTCCCAATGAGAAATGTAATTGTGTTGTATACCTACAATGTACCAATAAAAGAATTTAATACAAAAAAAATAGTCATTTAGATGAATGCAATATTTTATCCCTAACATTCTACCGTATATCAGAACAGAAAGAGTATTACTCAACTCTTTGGATCACTCTTTGATTCTGTAGTGAAATTTAAAAATAAATAGCTTATTTGCTTTTGCTGAGATTTTGAACAAAAATCTTATCTATATGTTTCCTCTAATGAAGTATTCTGCATCTAGTTGCAGGCATACTGGAGTGGAGTATGTGAAACACTTGACATGATCAAAGGATGAAGACAGAGTTTTGCATAGTAGGAAGTGGAGATTAATTTAGACTACATTGTACATGGAATAAATGAAATAAAACTGTCACAGGTAACATTTTTTAAAGGTTAATTTCTGTCAAATCCAGTACATGATAAAGAAACGTTGGTATTATCAGAAACTCTTATGCTTTTCCTTCTTGCACCTGCCATCTTTTCCAAAACTGGGCATTTAATTCATCTTTAAACTGGTCATTCCCATAGTTATTAACCTAGCAAGTGCTTCTATCAAAGCCCTTTTCAATGAATGTCTCTATATAATAAGAAATCCTTCTGATAGTAGATTAGAATTTTCAGGTTTTTCATTTTTGAATTAGTGCATTCTCACTCATGTTACTTTATTCAAGTTAGTAAGTGCGTTCCTTAAATTTCCTGGTAACTAGTTGTAAAAATCACAAACTGCAGTTTTACAGTTTTTTAAACATTTTAAATATTCATAAGCAATGAACCTTCTTCAGTACTGGGGATTAAACTCAGGGCCTTCACAATGAGCTATATCCTCAGCCCTTATTTTTTTTGAGACAGGGTCTCAGCTAAGTTGCCTAGGCAGGACTGGAATCAGCATTGCTCCTGCCTCGTTTCCCCCAGCTTGAACTACCGGTAGTACATGCATGAGTGTCCCATTGGGCAGCTTATACCACTGGTGGTACAACTGGATGTAATCACTTTTATCAGTCTTTTTACTAATAAAATTAATAAAAAGCCATCCAATGGGACAGTCATGCATGTACCACCGGTGGTTCAAGCTGCCTGGCAACAAGACATAGGAATTATGGCCCTGTCACAAAATGTGTTAATCACTGTCACGCCCGATCACCAAAACTCTAACTTGACTAATAGCGATCCTACTCTTTATCTCACCTAAACGAACACAGGATTCCTATTATTGCTTTTCCTAAATACATTACTTTGGGTCTGTGAGATTTTTTTGGTCTTGTGAGACAGGGTCTCATTCTGCAATTCAGGCTGGCCTTGGACTCACTAGTAGCCCAGGCTGACCTTGAACTCTTGGCAATCTTCCTGCCTCAGCCTCCTGAGTGCTGGGATTACAGGCATGTACCAGAGATTCTGTAAATGTAGAGCTAACACTAACAATGGTCAATGTACGTACATCCTAAACACTGCTAAGACAATAGCAGTAGGCCTTTCAATAACAATTTTTAAAAATTGGCAACTACAGAATTACGAAGTGTTATCTTTTGCTAATATAATTAGCAATATGCTTTGCACATATAGCCTAATCTTTTAATCAGTATTAACAAAACAAGAACAGGCTAGGTAATGCAAGGACTGGTTTGCAATATACCTGCTTCTCACAAAACCAACAATGAACATGCCCCAGGTTAAATATCAAGAAGCATTATTTTAGCTGAGTGTGGTGGCACACACCTGTAACCCCAGTACTCAAAATGTTGAGGTAAAAAGATTGCTTTGGAGTTTGAAGATAGCCTGGACTACATAGCCTGAACTACACAGTAAGATCCTGTCTCAAAAAACAACAAAAAAGTTTTTTTAATTTCATAACATCCTCTGGAACAAAGCTAAGAGGCCAGCTAATTTTTACCCAAAAAATAATAAGTAAAAAAAAATTTTTAATCCACCTGGCTTTCTTTCAGCAGAATGGGAAGACAATAAAGGAAGAAAAAAAACAGACATGGAAAACGTTTTTAAAACCATAAAGCCGGGGGCAAGGGATTTAGCTCAGTGGCACTGCGCCTGCCTCGAAAGCGCAAGGTCCTGAGTTCGATCCCCAATACCAAAAAATAAAATTTAAAGTTGGGCATGATGGTACATACCTATAATCCCAGCACCCAGACGCTGCAGGAGGATGACAATTCAAGGCCAGCTTGGGCCACCACAGCAAGTTCAAGCTAGCCTGGACTCCCTAGCGAGACCCCTTGGGGACTGGGGGGCTTAAAAGTATCTACAATTCCATGCTAGCACACTGAGGGAAAATGTACATTATCAGCATTAACTCAGTAAGAGATGGAAAGCCCGATTACGATAAAATTTAAAAAATTTTCCCAAAGCTATCTGAACTATGCCAAAGCATAATTTTCTCAAGACTTTACAAAAATGATTCAACTCAGCTATAAAGTTGGTTAGTTATGAATTCCAAGTATTTGCAAATATGATCGATCGTACACATAATAATACACACCCTGGTACACACAGACCCTGACTCAGTATCATTATTCTAGAGCTGAAGAGTGGAGCCGAACAATGACTCACATGAACAGGTTCGGAAGGAAACCCCAGTATTCTCAAATAGATACTGCAAAGCTGGAAAACTCAACATCTATTTTTTCATTTAAACTATTCAGTCAAACTGGAATATTTTCTTTACAAAATAGGAATGAAGCACTGATATACATGCTATGACATAGATGATTCGTGAAAATATGCTAAGTCAAAGAAGCCAGGCACAAGAGACCACATATGACAGGATTCCACTTACATGCAATGCCCAAGAAGCAGCGCAGCTACACAGATCAATGGCTGCTAGGGGTTGGGGAGATCAGGGAGGAGGGAATAGACAGGGTTTCTTTTGGGGATACTGAAAATGTTCTAAAATTAGTAGTGATGGCTGCACAACACTGAATCTAATGAAAATCACTGAGTTGTATATTTTTAAAGGCTAGATTTCATATAACAGCTTTATCTCAATAAAGCTGCTTTAATATACAAGTATATCAATCTTAAACCAGCTTCTGTGAGAACGTGTGTTCTAGAACAGGAAAGTGACGTCACTATATAACAAAAAGACACATATTAAACCTAAGATAAAACACTAGAAGTACTCCCTCTAAAATCAAAATTAAAACAAGAATGCCTGTAACACTATCATTACTTAAGATTATATAAGAACTACTAACCAATGGATTTAGGTAGGATATAATTATTATTTGAAAAAAGTTAAACTTAATTATATATGATACAATATATCTAGGAAATGCAAGAAAAATCAACCGAAAAACTAGTATTAATAAGAATTGACAGAATGTTCTAGTACAAAATTACAGACAGAAGTTTTTTCTTTCAATTTATGGCACTGGGAATTGAACTCACGGCTTCTGCACTAAATTACATCCTGGACCCTTTTTTTTGGGGGGGGGGTACCGGGGATCGAACTTGGGTCCTTGCAGTTGTGCAGCAGGCGATGAAACCACTGAGCTAAATCCCCGGCCCTGGACCTTTTTAAATATTATAATTTTGAGACAGGTTCTGGCTAAGCTGCCTAGACTAGGCTTGAACTTGCTGTCCTCTGCCTTAGCCTCTCAATGTACTGGACCTTAGGCGTGCACCACTACGGCAGATTAAAAAGTTTTCTTACATAACACGAACAGAAAATCCCACTGTGTCTTGCTTTCCTACACCCACAGCTTAAAGGAAGAAAGGTTTACTTAGGCTTACAGTCTGTGGAGGTTTCAGTCCATAGCTGGCTGGCTCCAAGGCAGAGTGGTATGGCAGAGAGGCCGAGAGGCCGAGAGGCAGACAGAGCTGCACACCGAATGGTGGACGCAAGAGAGAGCTGAAGAGAGGAGCCAGGGAGGAAAAAAAAAATCCAGGCCACATCCCCAGTGTCCTGCCTTTTCCGACCACACCCCACCTTCTAACAGCAAGTTAGCTATTAAATAAATCCCCATAAACCAATCACCTTCCAAAAGTTCTGCCTATGACCACATGAAGCTCTTCTTGGGGGACATCTAGATATAAACCATAACATACTGGTAAGAATAATATATAGAGAAACTGCAGGCTCACGCCTGCAATGCTAGCACTCAGGAGGCTGAGGTAGGAGGATTGCTGTAAGTTCCAGGCCAGCCTGGGCTAAGCAGTGAGTTTAAGGCCAGCCTGAAATAAAAGAGACCCTGTCTCAAAAATAAAATATATATACACCAATATGTTTAAAATTTTGTGTTTTTCTAGGAAATTGTTCATTTTGTATGAATGACAAAAAATGTGAAAAGCAAAAAAGATTCCATTTTTAAAAACTATTAATAAATCAAAAAACAAAACTCTCACAAAAGAAACCAAGACAGTTCTATAGACGGAATCTATCTTTCAATAAACAGATCAGTTTCAAAAAAGAGAGAATATTCCCCTATTCATCTATGAGGTTTGCTGGGCACTGTGGTGCACACCTGGAGGCTGAAGCAGGAGGATCCCTTGAGTCCAGGGGTTCTGGGTCAGCCTAGGCAACACAGTGAGATCCCATCACCAAAAAAAAAAAAAAAAGTTAACGCTCATCTTATGAGGCTAACATAATCTTGTTATCAAAACAAAGCAGGAGATTCACAAGTTTCAGCCCAGCCTGGGCAATTTAAGGAGACTCAAACTTAAGGAGTCTCAAAAAATAAAAAAATAAAAGGCACTAAGCAATATAGCTCAGTGTGAAGGCCTTGAGTTCAATCCCCAGTAGAAAAAAAAGGACTACATGAAAAAAGAAAAGTACATGGCAGTAACAAAAGGATGCAAATATCCAAGACATCCAAAAATAGTTTAAAATAGAAAATCTATTAATGCACTTCATCACACTAGGATGTGCAATAGAAGCTGTAGAAAAATTCAATTATTTGTGGTAAAAACTCTAAAATGCTTAGAACTTAAACTAAAAAGAAAAATAATATCCAACTGCCTGGACAAAGCCCACTACGATAGTACACTGAATGAAGAAACCTTTGAAGCACTCGAAGTGCCTAGATGAGCATGCCTGTTATCAATGCTCTGGTGTCAGTGAACGCAGTACGACAGAACAACAGGAGGCAGAAAGCAACAGAAAAAAAGTAAAACTGCACTGTTAACAGACATGCTATTTAAAAAATACAAAGAATTATAAACTGATCTTACTCCCACAGTTCAACAAATCTAAAGACACTACCAATTGTAAGACATATCCGCATTTTACACACAACTAAGAAAAAACATCAACTAAGTTGTACTTCCTTACTATCTAGGATTTTCATTTCAAATTTATCAAGACAACACTTTCAGACTTACAGATTTTTATCCTATCTTGTAGGTAAAGAAAATTTTTTAAAAATAGAGACAAAAAAACTGGTAAGTATTCCTAAAACTTCAGATTACTTTTCTACTCAAAGCTGTTCAACTGTTCCTAACAAAATCATTCTCTGCCAACCAGAGTATTGGTAATACAGCATTTCTTAAAATGCTCTATTTATTATTTATGGGATTTCCTTTCAAGGCAGACACTTAGCAATTTCTGTCTTCAAATTGTATTGTTTGGAATAAAATAACAATGCAACAAGGCAATACTCATTTAAGTGGTGATAAAGTGGAGTGCCCTGAACAAGTTTGTGCATGCATAGCCACAAGAAATACATGAGGATGGCTTCCGGGACAACGGTGATTACAGGGCACCATCAACTGGAGATCCATTCTGACTTCAGAGATGTTAAAATGCAGGAAGGAAAACTCTGTTTCACAACTTATGAATTGTGCTCATGAGAGTTCAGCAATATTATATGATCAATACACAGAGGCCCTTGCCCATCACAAAAACTAAATACAAGTTACAGAGCTGGGGGTGTGCTCAGTGGTAGAGTATTTGCCTAAAATGCAGGAGGCCCAAGGTTTGAGTACCAGCACTGCAAAAAAAACCACAAAAAATTATAATTTAAAAAAAAAAGGGCTGGGGATTTAGCTCAGTGGTTCTGCCACCTGCCTTGCAAGTGGAAGGACCCGAGTTTGATCCCTGGTAGCAAAAAAAAAAAGAAAAATAATTTTTTTAAAATCCTATTCACAATGACAACAAAATTACATGATATCAAGCAAAAAGAAATCTAACAAAAGCTGGGCAAGATACCAGGTGTGGTGGCACATGCCTATAATCCCAGCACTCATGAGGCTGAGGCAGGAGGATCTCTGTGAGAAACCTGGGCTATATAAGGGGTTCAAAGGCAACCTGAACTACAGAGTAAGATCCTGTCTCAAAAAACAAAAACAAAAAAAGTTACGCAAGGGCTTTATGAACACAACAGCAATACTCAGATTCAAATCACAGCTCCATTATTTAGCATATACCTCTATGAATCTATTGATTCATTGTATAAATTGATGCAAATACAATTAAAATCCAACAGTTTTTCATAGAAATTGAAAACTCAACCCTAAAATAAGCAAAAGAAAGGAAACAGTTGAAGTAATCTTGAAAAGAAAGAACATATAGTAAAATATAATGATGTCATAATTACATCAGGATAGTATGAAGGCAGCTAAACAAATCAATGAAACCAGAAAAGAAAAAACAAAAACAGACATGTATATGTGGGGCTATGACATACCTCAAGAGTTAGGGAGAAAAGACTCAACTATTTGATAAGTCTATGTGAAAAAGATAAAACTAGATCCCTACATTACACAGCAGAGAAAAAAATTCCAGATGAATTAATGACCTAAATATTTTTAAAAGCCCAGAATCATCATTACCTTAAAGTGAAGAATTTCTTGAAGGCACGGGAAAACAAGCTATAAGTTAAAAAAAACACCAAAAAACAAAACAAAAACACCAGAAAACTGGCTACTGTCACATTAAGAAGTACTACACACACAAAAATTCTATAAACAAAGCTAAAAGACAAGCCACATATGAGGATATTTTCACTGCATATAAGCACAAAACATTAGTATCCAGAATATGAAAATAACCATAAACCAGTAAGAAAGACAGCAGTCGAACTTGAAAAATGGACTGAGGATTACGCACAAGGATTACGCAGAAAACTCAAATGGCCAATAAATACTGTGGGAAACGAAGATCAAACTCAAGAGCAATCTAAAAAATGCAAAATGAAAACTCCAAAGAGATAGCATTTAAATCCCACGGATGGGGAAAAATTGCAAAATCTAATCTCTTGGCAATAATGTGGAGAAACACGCTCATACACAGTTGGTGGGAGTGTCAGGCAGAATAAAATCTGGCATCGTGGCAATTCCCAGTAAAGCTGACAATGCACAGACTTCAACATAGCAAATTCTACTACAATCCCAAGAGAGAAGAACCCTGTGTGAGGATATTCACAACAGTAGTGTGAAATTGCTGAAAACTGCAAACAGCTTAATGGTTCTTCCGCAGGAAAGGATTAACACATTCCAGCCAGCTTGAACCTCCACTAGTACATGCATGACTGTCCCATCAGGTAGCGTGGGATAGTCCCATCAGGTGGTACAAGCCGCCCAATGGGACAGTCATGCATGTACCATCTCTGGAACAAGCCATCGGATGGGACAGTCATGAATGTACAGCCCCGTTGTGCATATATTAATAAGCCACGGTATGTTTATACACTAAAGTACAAGTAATATGGCAGGCATGGTGGTGTACACCTATAATCCCAGCACTTGGGAGGCTGAGGCAGGAGGACTGCCAGAGGAAGTTCAAGGCCAGCCTGGGCTACCAGGCTACATAGTGAGTTCAAGGCCAGCCTGAAATACACAGCAAGACCCTGTCTCAAAAATAATCATCATCATCTAGACAAAGCCAGGTATGGTGCTGCAAGCCTGTAATCCTGGCACTTGGGAGGCTGAGGCAGAAGGATTACCACAAATCTGAGGCCAGCCTAGGGTACACAGTGAGTTCTAGGCCAGTCTGAACATAGGGGGACCCTAACTCAAAAAACAAAACAAACAAAAAAATACAAGTAATATGGATGAACTAGACCAGCAGTTTTCAAACTTGTTGATCTCAGGACTACATGGAGTATTTTATGTGATCCATATTTATAAGTATTTATCAAGAAAATGTAAATGGAGGCATTTAAAAATATTAATTTACACTGCCTTCCTTGCAAGTGCAAGGTCCTGAGTTTGATCCCCGGTACAAAAAAAAAATTTAATTTATTTTTTAAAACTACTATGTGAATAAACATGAATAACATTTATCTTAAAATATTAACTATTTTTCAAGACAAAAAATTAATGAAGAGAGTGGTACTGTTTCACATTTTTGCAAATCTCTTTCATGTGTGGCTTAATAGACGACAGATGGATCCCCTTAACTGCTGCTGCATTCACTCAATTATGACACCATGTGTCATGGAGCCTCTGCACAGTACTGGTATAATGTACAGGTAAAATGGCAAAGACTATTATTATGAAAATTTTGACCTTATGGACCTCCTACAAGAATGTTAAGAGATCCCCAGAAATCCCTGGTGCATACTTTGAGAACTAATGAACTAGATCCACACAGAACATGAAGAAATCCCAAAAACACACTGTTCAGTGAAAATGGATAAAATGACGCCCGCAGCATGATACCATTTAAACATACAAACAATACCTGATCTTGCTTTGGTAATGTACATATTAGGACAGTGGTTACTTCTGGCAAAGACAAGAGAGGAGTAATTTCAAAATAGTTCATAAAGCCTAACGGCTGTATGCTTCAAGGCCATACAGTTTAATTGAAGTATACATCCCTTTGAATAAAACACCATTTTAAGACGCCTGGGTTTTATAAAATATTATTTAGAAAAACAATCTGACAGCAGTAAGAACAGGCTGGCCACATTCCAAATCAGATAAGGGTTGAGGATGGGGGTTATTCAGTGCCTGGGTTTGATCTGGTGCCCTAACAAGATAGGTATGCCTTAATATGAATACTCATTGCTCAAAGAACACACTGATTAAACAATTGACTCTGAATAGTTTCCAACGACATAAATTTTCTACACCCAATAACTGAGATGATTGGTTTTGAAATTACATGCCAGGTACTGCCTGTGTACAAAGTGAGAAACAGTCCCTATATTCACAGTTTATAAAAGACAAAAGTATAAATACTGTACATAGTCAAAATGTTACTGATTAAATGCTAAATTAAAGATGTCCACTCTGCTTTTTAGGACAGAGAGGTAAGAATGAGCATTGGAAAATGATGGTGCCATTAACTGAAAGAAAACAGGAGACAGGTTTTGTCTTAGGGGCTCTGGATTTTTTTTTAAATGATACAACAGTACTGGGCCTTTAAAATGTCCAGAGACATTTGACTTCAGCCATGTTGAGATGCTTTAGACACCTAGGTGGCTACCGCAAATGCCAGATGAGAAACTAGAAGAGAGGGTGGGCATGGTAAGGGACACCAAACTAAGGGAGAAGACTCCAGGGGGAAAGAAAGACAGGAATGACCTTGAGGGACAAGCCATCACAGAAGACAAAGCAGGCACAGGGTTGTGAAACACAGAACGCTTTTATGACACTCCCATTGATATACTGTGCAAGTTTTCTGACTTGGGAAATACTGGATTTAGGAATAAGTGAGCTAAAAAAACCAACAGCACTGGTGAAGATAAACCAGGTGAGGTTTTTGTAAAATAAGCAGACGTTGGACTGTTTCTAAGGCTAGGGAAAAACTCCAGCAGAGTAAGAGCTTAATAACATACACCCCCTCCTCCCCGGAGGCAGGCCAGGGCCATTTTCCTTCAGCAGGAGGAACAGGAGGAAGGGCTAGGTAGGGAGAGGAGAGGAATTACGCGGCAGGGAGGGAAACTCAACTCTTTACACCATTTTAGGGCATTCAGCCTTCTCAGTTAAGGAAAGACTGGGTGACCTGAGGGTAAGGAATTTAAGGGCCAGTTGAGTTTATAAGAAAAAGAAGTGCAACTACCAGTGGCCACAAACACAAATACAAGATTATCAGTGACAATACACAACTAAATGGGCTTGAAGTCGGGCATGGTGGAGCACTCCTGTCATCCAAGAAGCAACATGGAAAAAGAATTTGTAAAGCATCCATGAGCATGTTTTTTGAAAAAGGAAACTGGTATCTATCTTTTAAAAAACATGCAGCTATCGCGGCTTTCCTCATGATAGCCCACCCTGCTTTCTCCAGGGTGTGCTTTATCTTGCTTTTTCCACTTTTACTTGGCCCAAGTTTGGCCTGCAGAGCCAGTTTCTCCCCCTACTCTTCACTTTTACTTTCCTTTTTTTTTTGGTACTGGGGATCGAACTCAGGTCCTTCCGCCTGCCTCGCGAAACCACTGAGCTAAATCCCCGGCCCCACTTTTACTTCCTTGAATAAACTTGGCCACTGCTTTTTTAAAAATGTGCACGCACGCACGCACACACACACACACGCACGCACACGCACAGGCACACACACACACTATCCATCCAGTTGTCCAGAATTTTTTTTTCTTTTTTTTTTGGCTGTACGTACTGGAGATTGAACCCAGGTCCTTCACATTGAGTTATAACCCCATCCCTTTTTATTTTGAAACAGGGTCTCATCAAGTTGCTGAGATTGGGCTCAAACTTGCAATCTTCCTGCCTCAGCTTCCCAGGGGATGACAGATGTCTATACCATACCCAGCTTTATTTAACCATTTCTCATGGAAACTAAACTATATGTTTACCTGTCTTAATTATACAACTAAAGTCTAATCTTAATCTTGAACATCCACACCGCTGTACTTTATAGCTTCAAACAGAACTGGTTCTTCAACGTTTTTTTGTTTTTTAAAGAAGAGCATCTTTATAGCTCTTCTATATCTTTCTCAGCTGTTAAGATATAAAAACTACAAAGTTTACATTTACCCTCACCGCCTCAACAAGCACAGCGAAACTTAGCAACATGCTTCTAGTTGGCCTCATGCCTGCCCTGCTTCTAACGGTTTTCTAACCATGACCTTTAGGGTAAACAGGTCCCTTCACTCCCTTCTTGGAGCATTACCGTGACCTGTTGTAGTCTAGAAAAATGGAAAAACCGAAAGTGAAATACCTATGCTACCTCTGTCTTTAACACAAAGTTCTAATAAACACTGCCCACATGGGCCTTTAGATGAGTCAAAGATCAATCAAAACTGGAACAGGAAGGCGTGGCTTAGCAAACAGCTTTAGTCATCCTCCCAAACTGTGGTTACTTTCACCAGAGGGAAGAACACAACCTGCAAAAGGGCATCTGAAGGCCATTGTCCCCCCCCCCCCGCTTTGAGACAAGATATTGCTGCATTGCTCAGGCAGACTTTGAACTTGGAATTCTCACACTCTAGTCCCAAGTCGCTGGAATTGCAAGCACAAGCCTCCGCACCTGACCCAATGTCTTTTTAACAGTCACGCTTGAACCCACTTCTCAGCTACCTTCCAACCTACTTCTCTTCTTAGCTAGGTGCCACTGCAATCCCAGCTGAGGCAGAGGCAGAAGGATCTCAAGTTGGAGGCTAGCCTGATCAACTTAGCGTGCCCTTGTCTCAAAATTAAAAAGCTTAGCGATGTCACTCAGTAGTGGAGCGTCCCTGAGTTTGATCCCCAGCACCACAAACACACACACACACCCCTGATCTCTTGAAAAATTACCAGAGGAACACTTACAAGTTCATTTCTTATTTTAGTCAAGTAACCTGCATATGACACTAGTCCTGTTATTTCAACCACGGCAAATGAAATGTTAGATACCCATCTTTGTTTACTGTAGAAATTATAACTGAGCAAAAGGTTATTTGGGGTAAGAAATTAGGTTTTTTTAAGCAGCTGTCTAATAAAGATGGATCATTCGAAAATAGCAAAATCTCAACTTCTGAACATTCCTAGAACCGTCCTCATAATAAAATCACTGATCAACTTAATATTCGCATTAGTTCTCAACTCTGCAATTTGTCCTGGTCCCGCGGATCTGCTAAGCGACTAAAGCAGAGCTTTAATGGTGCCATCCCTCCTAGTTGAGAGCTCCCCTGCTGCCTCCCCCACTGAGCATAAGCCCTTCCACCTGGCAAGGGAGCGCTTCCGCAATCTACCTTTTCTAGTCTGAATTCCTACCATTCCCCTATCCATACCATCCACTCTAGCCAAACTGTAAATACTTGCTGTTTTCTCAAGAAGCTTCAACCTTGACATGCCCTTTCCTTACCTCCACCACTACTTAGAAGACCTACCTTTGTAACCTCAAATGTCACCTACTTCAAGAACCCTTTCCTGATACTCCAAAGGGAACCCTTCTCTGAAACCTCGGTAATCGGGCATCCCTTTCCCGCAGTGCTTACTTAGTACTAGTTCACCTTGTCTCATCTACCCTGTACCAGACACCGTGTTCTAGAACCTTCTCGATCTTTCTCTGCTCCTACCACACCATTGCCAACACTGGGCTCCGACTTCACCAGGAAAGTTGTATGGTCGAAAGTACTTCAGGGGATGGAACTGAGGTAAAACTAAACAAAGAAAATTTAAAAATCTAAACGCCATGACAGATAAACACAATGTCCTTCACTGAGAAAATAACCTCCTGCCCGTCCATCGTTCCTCAAAAAAATACTTAAAAAAAAAAAAATCACTAGCTTGAATACAGCTTTTCAAGAAAGTTGCTTCCACATAAACACAAAAGACTTCTTCACAATTTTACTCCTTCGCTTTCATGTTGTGCATTTTCCCCTATTGATCCAAACAGTAGTGAGTTTTCCATCAATTTTATTTCATTACTCAAATTAGTATACGAAGCAACGATTAGCGGAGGACAACCGCATCGAGGGTAGCCTATCAGACACGTATGACTTTACCTAAGCAAAATTAAAATTTCCTGGGGTCCCACTGCTGCCACCCGCGCCGACCGCCCTCAGCTGGCTACAGCGTCAAGGAAAGGTTCAGGGCAGGGATGAAGAGAGGCGAGATGGCTTCCAGCGCCCAGACGGCGGCGATGGCCGCCTGCGGCAGCTCAGCTGAAATGCAGCGGAAACAGCAGTCACGGGGCTGCGGAAGGCAGGGCAGGAAGGTGGCGCTGCCGCCAAACGCCTGGAACCCGAGCGCACATCATGGCGACCAGGGCAATGGCCGCCGTGGGGAGCGAGCACGCCCCTCCGCGCGCACACGTCGCCGTGCCGTGTCTCCGGTGCCCGAACGGCGCCGCCGCCCGCTCTCCCACCCCCCCTCACGGACTGTAGCGGAATTTTCTCTCCAGACACCGCCTTCAAGATGGCGGCTCCCCCTCCCGGCAGCCCCCTCAGTCGTCCCCTGCAGCAGGAGCCGAGCCGCCGCCATCTTGTCCCCCGTCCCTCCCCCCCTCGCCGATATTTACATAGCGAAAATCGGCCCGGCCGGCCTGCGGCCTTCACCTCATGCCTGCAGCCTTCATCTCCTCACTAGGCCTCGCCCCCGCGCGGTGCCCCGAGTCGGCGGCGGCACCCGCCCGAGACCCCTCCGCCGCCTCCCGGACCGCTGGGCAGCCTCCCCCAACCCCCGCCCGCTTACGGAGCGCGCCTCCGCCGCTCGGGGCAGCCGGGCTCCTCCCCGGGCCTAACTGCGGCCTCCTCGGGGCCTGCTCCGCGCAGCGCGCCACGCCGCCCGGCCTAGCGCAGGAGGGCGCCTTGCGGGCCGCCAACCAGGCCGGAACCAGGCCGCCGCGCGCGCACTAGGCCCCACGGCCGCCGCGGCGCCCGGGACTCACCGGACGGGAGTGCGAGCGGTCGGCGACGGTGCCGGCTGCTGCAGGCCGGCCTTTCTCTGGAGCACTGGGCCGGGCTCCGGCTGGTGGGGCGGGCGGAGGGAGGGAGGAGGGGCCGAGCTCGGAGCTGACAAAAAGCGGCCCAGCTCCCCGGCACGGGCCCGCCGTCAGCACGTCACGTCACCGCCCGGGAGAGAGACCCAGGAAAATGCGGAAGGATAGATGGGCCCCCTCCTCCGCCTGGTGGGTCCCCCTGGCGCCCCGGGTCGGCGCCGCTCACGCCCCGCGCCCCGGGAGCCCAGTGGCCTCGCTGCGGCGGGGTCTTCGGCGGCCTGTGTCTCCGTGACAGCGCCCCCCTTCTTTCCACCTCCTCCGCGCTCCCGCCCGCCGCCACACACGCCGCCGCCGCAGCCTCGGCAGTCAAGCGGGCGCGGGACCGCGGTCGGTAGAGCCAGCGGGGAGGCGGCGGCCCGGGCCGCCCCCAACCAGGGCCGCCGCAGCCGCCCCCGGGGGCCTCGGAGCTCTGCCGCCTCTCCGCGCGGCCCGGCCTGGGGCGGCCCTCAGCCCTCGCCGTCTCCGATCGCTTCCTGCGTCCCGGTGGCTGGACAGGGAGATAAATTTAGCAGCCCCGCCGTCCCCTGGCTTCCCGTGAAAAACAGATCCTTGCAATGGAGTCAAAGTGGATGTGCGGGCAGGGGGGACCCTAGGACAGCACCGAGCCCCTTCGTGTTTTAATAAATGTCCACAAGAAAGCTGAGCTGATTTTATGGGGGGTGAGGAAAGGTTACATCTGCACTGCGATGAGCAGGAGCTTTAGTGACATTTTCTGTTTACCTGTGTCTCGGGTTTGAGGGCCTAGGAAATGGAAGCCTGGGGTCATTGTTTCGTAAATAATGGATTTTCCACGTTCTCCCGCAAATGTCTAGGAAGTAGCGGAATAGGGTAAGGATTTATTTTTTAAGCTACATAAACAAGCTTAACGTTGAAAAAAAGGGAGAGAAGGAGGAAATTATATGATTCAATAAAACATAAAAATGTATTTTTTGTGTTTTCCTCAGTTTCAATTGTTATGCCCTATTTTCTATACTGAATTTGGGACTCAAAAAGTTCCGGGGGGGGGGAGTTAATGTCTTTACACGCATCTGAAATGGGGCATCCTGAAACAGCACTATATGCTAAAGACATTTTTAAACAATAAAGAACGCAAATTATAAAGAATATAACATACTGGTGTGGAATCTCTTCAAATACAAAGTTCCAGAATGCAAATTGACCCTTCCCTCGGACATCTTACAATCAGAAAATGCATTGACAAAGGGAAAACAGCCGGGCGTGGTGGCGCACGCTTGTGATCCCAGCACTTCGGGAAGCTGAGGCAGGAGGGCTGCAAAATGGAGCCCAACCCCGGCAGCTTAGCTCGCTAAACTTGTCCAAAATAATAAAAAAGGGGAGGGGAGCATGGGGATGTAACTCGGTCTGAAGACCCTAGGTATTGAACCCTCAGTACTGGAAAAAGGAAGAATAAAAGGGAGGGCGGTGAGGCGTGGTGGCACAAGCCTGTAATCCCACCTACTTTAGAAGCTGAGGCCAGAGGATCTCAAATTTGAGAACACACTAGGCACTTAAGTGAGACTGTCTCAAAACAAGAAAGGGTGGTGATGTAGCTCAGTACAAAGCCTTGAGTTCTGTTCCCAGTACCACACACACACAAGAAAGAAAAACCAGTGATACCATAAACAGGGTTGGTGGTACATGTCTATGATGCTAGCACTCCAGGAGGCTGAGTCAGGAGGATTGCAAATTCAAGTCCTGCATGGACCATTTAGTAACTTACCAAGACCCTGTCGCAAAAAATAAAGGGGGGGCCCGGGGATTTGGCTCAGTGGTGCCCATGTCTGCCTCGAAAGCGCAAAGTCCTGAGTTCGATACCCGATACCAAAAACAAAAAATAAAGGGGGAAAAGAGAGGAGGGCCTGAGGATGTAGCCCACTGCCAAGGCCCTAGGTTCAATCTCCCCGGGGAGGCGGGGGCGGGCGGGGGCGGGGTTAAAAGAAATCTGAGGATGTACTACATGGTAATTTTCTTCTCCAGACTTTAGCTCTCTCTTTTTTTAAGCGATTAAATTTCCTTTCAAATATGATAAATGACAACATGTCTTCATCATTTATAGAAATTCCTTCAAGCTGAAACAGTCTGTTCACAGAAAGAAAAAATAAAATTAGGCAATTATATTTCAAGAAAAAAAACGAGAAAGCCAGCTGTGGTGGTGTGTGTCTGTAGTCCCAGCTCTTCAGGAAGCTGAGGCAGGAGAATCGCAAATTTGAGGCTAGCCTGGGCAATTTATGGAGACTCCATCTCAAAATAAAAAATAAAAAGGTCTGGGATGTAGCTCAGTGGTAGAGCACTTGCCTAGCATGTGCAAGACCCTGGATTCAATCTCAGTACCGAAAATAAAGGGCACCAGGGGGTAGCTCATGTATTCACATTAATAAAATGTCAGAACACTGATAACCAGTACTTTCCAACAGCCTCTGTCTAATGCTCCTGCATACCAAGGATAGGGTCTCTCCCACCATCCATTCACCTGGGAGCAGCATGTTTAGGACACAAGCTAGCATCAGGGTTCTTGATACCACCAAATGCTTCTAAGTCTACCAGTATGAAACACTTAAGAGGGTCCAAAGAATATTAAAAAAATGATTCTTCAATTTAAAAGATTCCAAGTCGCTTAGCTGTTGATACTGTCAAACAGCCCTTCTTACTTCTTGTTGTTTTTTTGAGACAAGGTCTTGCTATATAGCCCAGACTGGCCTCGAAATTGAGGCAATGCCCCTGCCTCAGCCTCCCTAATGCTGGGATGACAGGAGTGCACTACCACACCCGGCTTTTGTATTTGTTTTGGTACCGGAAATCGAACTCCGGACTTTGCCCTTGCCAGGCAGGCACACATGCCTTCTGAGCTACAGCCCGGGCAGCTTTGTTTTGTTTTTGAGACTAGGTCTCCTTTCAGTGCTCAGGCTGGTCTGGAGCTCCTGGGCTCAAGCATTCTCCCGCTTCAGCCTCCCAAGTAGCTGGGACTGCACTCGCCCGCTGCTACACCTGGCTATACTTTTCCCAAATAAAAATAAAAGGACCGTTAACCTTGACGGAAAATAAGGGAAGGCTAATATTAATTATATCAGATAAACCTTTACTAAAGTCAACAAAGATTGTTCCATAGATGATTGCACAGATGAAGTTAATTTTTTTTTTTAAGTTTTCAAAAACAGAAAGTCACTGGGAGTGTAGCTCCCTTGGCAGAGCACTTGCCTAGCTTGTGCAAGCCCCGAATTTGATCCCTAGCATCAAAAGAAAAAAGCAGGGGAGTAATTTGTACTTCAAACCTATCTATGGAAGACAGTCTTTGTTTTCATTTTGGTTTTGGCTTTTTAAAACACAGTCTTGGTATGTAAATAGCCCAGGCTGGCCTGGGACTCCCAAGCCTCCTGCCTCAGCCTATCCTCCCAAGTGCTCAGATTATAGGTGCTGCAAGGAAGTTTTAAAGAACATTGTTAAACAGTGTTAAAAGAACAGTGATAGGGGCCTGGGATTTAGCTCAGTGGTTCCAGCACCTGCCTCGAAAGTGCAAGGTCCCGAGTTCGATCCCTGGTACAAAAAAATATAGCTTATTAACCCTAAGACCTTAGGGCATCTGAAATCACTGAAAGCATTTGGTAATCAATCAGTGGGTGATTAGGCACCGGACAGTTTGTACTTACAGACCTGCGGGCAGCCTAGCTTGTCTTGAGACTTGTGATCAGTGCTTAGAGTTAAGGACCTACTGCCAGGCGAGGTGGCACGCAGCTGTGGTCCTAAAAGCTGAGGCGGGAGGATTGCTGTGAGTTCAAGGCCAGCCTGGACTACAAGGAGAGTTGCAGACCTACAGAATCGAGGCTCAGGAAGTAATAAAGATGGCACTTACCTTGAGGAGCCTGGAGACTGGATAGCAGAATAAAAGCATTCATAAGTGCTTTCACTTTCTCAAATAAACACACAACAAAAGGACATTTTTCTCAAGAAAGATTGAGGGAACATTTCAGAAGCTCAGAAGTGTACGCTGTGAATACAAAATAGCTGCTCTCAACACAGTCAAGGGGATTTTGATGATATGGTAAAATTTATTTGTTCCTTCAAAGCTGTTAATATATATCAGATAGCTAAAAGCATCTACTCCACGGTTTTGACAGTGTTTTAATAACTTACTAAAAATCTCTGACATATTTATAGGTGCTTGAGCCAGAAGCAATACAAGGCCTTTCAATCATTTTTCCAGAGAAAGATTAGTTAGAAAAGAAGCTGTTGGTTTGCACTCCACATCACTCACTGATGGGAATCCAAACAGAAAATGATAAACTCTTGGCTTATGGTGGGGCGTGGTGGCACAGGCCTGTGATGCCTGCTCTCGGAGGCTGAGGCAGGAGGATCGCTATGAGTTCAAGGCCAGGCTAGGCTACATATTGAGTTCAATGCCAGCCTGAATGAACTACAAAGCAAGACCCTGTGTCACAACACCAAACAAAAAATTAGCTTATGAAAAAATATAAACAGCAAATAAGTTTGTGATAATACATTATTTTATATTGTAAAAATGAACAAGGTTTACCTTCCTGTGGAAATGACCCATTTTATTGATCTAAACATGTCCCATAAAAATTAACTGTTTAGGGCCGGGGATGTAGCTCAGTGGCACTGTGCCTGCCTCACAAGCGCAAGGTTCTGAGTTTGATCCCCGGTACCAAAAAAAAAAAAATTGTGTTTATATCTGATACTTAAATTATACTTACCATGAGCAACTTGCTTCTTCCATTAGAATTCATTTGACTGTAATTAATACCAAGTAAGAATTTTTAATCTGAGTTGTTAAGCTGTACACCTACCCCAAGGAAAATAATTTACAATTAAACAGTAACTGACAGGTGATTTTCAAGCAGTATTTTTCATACAAGTCATTAGTTGAATAAGATATTAATCCCTGAAAACTCTACTTCACGGATTGTAAATCACAGGACACAGCAAACAAACTAGGTCCTCTAAAGAGGTTAAAAATCAATATAGAAGGTGGGTTTGGTGCCGTACACCTGGAATCCCAGCACTTGAGAGGCTGAGGCAGGAGATCTCTGAATTCAAAACCAGCCTGGACTACATAAGGAGACCCTGTCTCAAAAAACAACAACAACAACAACCTCCCTCCCAAAAGAAAGAAAGAATTTAAAAAAAAAAAAAAAGAAGAAGGAACCAGATCTGCCCATAGAAATGACTGATTCCGGGCCCAGGGATTAAGCTCAGTGGCACCGCGTCTGCCTCGAAAGCGCAAGGTCCTGAGTTCTGGTACCAAAAAAAAAAAAAAAAGAAGGAACCAGAGCTGCCTGTAGAAATGAGTGATTTCTTGACAATTCAAATCAGCAACCAAGATAAGCTTCCTAGGGCTGTGCCAAAAATTCTCAGGAGCCAGTTAAAGACTCCAGCTGGGCTAAAATTGAGAAAATTTGCACATCACAGAATTCCATGGATTGAAACACAATGGATATGTTCATGAATTTATGAGACTTCAAAAATGAACAAGTAAACTGGGCATAGTGGTACACGCCTATAATTCTGGCACCCTGGGAGGTGAGACAGCAGATTCAAAGTCCAAACCCAGCCTGGGCAATTCAGTAACTTAGCCAGACCCTATCTCAAAATCAACAAACAAGGGCTGGGGATGTAGTTCAGTGTGAAGGCCCTGGGTTCAATCCAACCAAAAATAATTTTAAAAATCAACTGCTGGTGATGATCACACAAACTTGTCAACGTACTAAAAACTAGTGAATTGCATGTAAGCTTTTTTTTTTTTTTTTCAAGGCTGAGGATCAAACTTGGGGCCCTGGGTATGCAAGGCACGCAGTCTACCACTAAGCTACACCCCCAGCCTCTCACACTTCAAGACAGGGCCTCACTAAATCGCTCAGACCGACCTCAAACTTGTGAGCCTTCTACTTCAGCATCTGGAGTAGCTGTGTGCCACCATGCCAGATCTAAGGAACTTTCTTTTTCTTTTCTTTTCTTTCTTTCTTTTTTGCTTTCTTTTTTGTTGTTGTTTTTTGGTTGGTTGGTTTTTTAAGACAGGGTCTGGCTGCATGGTTCAGGCTGAATCTGAACTCATTATGTAGCCCAGGGTGTCCTCAAATTCTCAGCGATCCTCCTGCCTCAGCCTCCAGAGTGCTGGGATTACAGGTATGGGCCACCACACCCGGCTGGAATTTTCTTTTAGTAGAAGTATTCCAACTAATAATGAAGAAGGCCTGAAAGAATTAGAATATCACCGCTGTGCAACACCTGGTAACTTAATAAATAGATCTTGGCAACAATAAGCAATGGCTGCTCAGCGGAAAGACATCCAGACACGCCTCCTGATGGGAAGACACAATGCCTACATGCAAACCCTGGCTGTGACCCTGTCGTGTATAGTTTTTGTTTTGCTTTTTCATTTTGCGCTAGGACCTCACCTCTGCGAGGCACGTGCTCTACCACTGAGCTACATCCCCAGACCAAGCCTGTAAAGAAAAAAAGAGAAACCCTCAAACCTGAGCTTGACCAACCCTCTTGCTCTACCAATTTGGGGACAGAGAAATGTAGCAATAAAACTCTAGGATGTGATCAACAAAATCCAATTGGTGGAAAACTATAGGGCGAATGACCTACTTTCTTCCACAGGTAGATTAGAAGAAAAAGAAATTGGAAGAGAAAGCAATAGATTAGAAAAACCTTAAAAGGGCCGGGGATTTAGCTCAGTGGTTTCGCCACCTGCTGCGCAAGCGCAAGACCCGAGTTTGATCCCCAGTACCAAAAAAAAAAGAAAAAGAAAAACCTTAAAAGACACACTGATAAATTCCAATAACAAACTTCATTTTTTAAAATATGAACTTCATTTTAACCTTGACTCAAATAGCTTTAAAACTTGGAGACTACTTGATAAAACAACAAAGGTTATTCTAAGCCATTCTCAGATAAACTGCAGCTAATAAACATTCCCAGGAAACTGCAGCTAACAAACACTCAAAGATATCCTGAACGTTATTCTGCTGGAAGGAATGTATGTAACTATAGTTGTTGAAGCTGGGTCTAGTCATGCACACTTGTAATCCCAGAACTTGGGCTGAGGCAGGAGGATTGTCATGAGTTTGAGGCCAGCCTGGGCTACATAGCTCAAGGCCAGCCTGCACTGCATAGCAAGACCCTGTCTCAAAAAATCAAAAAACAAACAAACAAACCAAAAAAGCCCTCCCGAAACCAAAAAACAAAAAACTACAGTTGTTTTGGGGAGTAATGTTGAAAATATGCCATACTTTTTTTATACCCCAAGAAAAATTCTTAAAGTTGTGGGAAAAGAGAAACTAACAAGGTTGTATTAATATTTTTTTACAAATCTGTATTAATATATATTTTTTGCAGTATGGAAATCAAACGCAGACCCCACAGCATGAGCTATATCCTCAGGCGTTTTTACAAATTTCTTTTTTTTTTTGCGATAGCAGGTGGTCTCCTCTCCCTCTCCTCCTCTTCTCCTTCACGGGGATGACCTCGATCATGTGCCACCAGTCTTGGTCAATCCCTCTTTCTTTCTTTCTTTTTTTTTGTACTGGGGATCGAACTCAGGACCTTGCGCTTTCGAACCAGGCAGCAGAACCACTGAGCTAAATCCCCAGCCCTCCCCTTCTTTCTTTGAGACAGGGTCTCACTGTGTTCCAGGTTGACCTCAGATTCACTATGTAGCGTAGGTTAACCTTGAACTTTCTATTCTCCTGCCTTAGCCTAGTACCCAGACTTCTGTAACTCAAAACCCACTTATTTATCACAAAGTAGCCTAGGCTGCAAAGTGAGTTTCAGGGCAGCCTGAATTACATTGCAAGACACTGTCTCCAAAAAAGGTCTGTGTTGCAGATCTTAACTCCTGGGATGAGAAAATTTTGAATGGCTATTACTGAACAGGCAGTCATAACATGCATTGTGCTGCCTCTTTTTTTTGGTACCGGGGATCGAACTCAGGACCTTGCACTTGCCAGGCAGATGCAGTGCCACTGAGCTAAATCCCCGGCCCTTTTTTTCCTTTTTGAGACAGGGTCTCAGTATGTAGCCCAGGCTGGCCTCAAACTTGTGATGATCCTCCTGCCTCAGCCTCCCAAGTGTCGTATAACAGGTGTGCACCACCACACCCAGCACATTGTGTGTCTTCGGTAACATTTGAATCTTGTCTCAATCCTCCTAAAAGATCAGAAATATGGATTTTGATGGTAAAGTGACATTAACTGTAAGCTTTTGTGAGTGAAGTCATTGGTTTTATCCTGTTCAGAGTTAGGCTTTTGCAGTGGGTGAAAAAGTTGGGGGAGGGGTCTATAAAATCATAATATACTTGTGGACTAAAAGATATAAGTGCTGTATAAAGTCAGCCAATTATGTTAAACCAGCACATCTGCCTTTACTGTGTTTATTAGGCTGAAAAGGGATGGAGCCTAGAGTCTTGTGCATGATACTCTACTGACAGGAATTAGCGAGACAGGAGTTATTAGATGATAAGGACAACAGCCCCAAAATGGAGTCGGGCAGCCCAAAATGGAGTCTGCTTGTTCTGACCCTCCAAGGACCTTTCGAAAACATCTGCCAGGTGTTCTTCTGCTCTCTGGGACCTCCCCAGAGCCTGACCACATGACCAGGCAGGCCATTGGCTCAAGGGCACATGGGCCCTGCATGGACACTGCTGAACACTGCATAGATTGGACCCTAAGAAAAATGTAGTCTCCCTTAGGGTAGAAATTATATTCTTACACAATGGCCTAAGCTCCCTTCTAAATTCCTTTAAGCCCCCCGACCCCAGCAGCAGTGGCAAACCTATGGCACATGTGCTGCAGCAGGCACACATAGCCCTCTCTGTCAGCATGCAGGCCAAGTAGCCCCAGCCAAGGTGTGACAAATTACCGGCATGCACACAACAGCAAAGATCACAGTAATTGTGCAAAAGCACACTGAATGCAAACTTTTACCTTTCAGTAAAAAGCTGTTTGTATCACTGAAAGCTCTGCTGTGTTTTCCTTTTAAGACTAAAGACGTTAACGTATAAGTTGTTTTTTCTAAACTAAAACCTCAGCATTCAGGTTTAATTGCAGTGTTGGCACTTTGTGATAAATAAGAGGGTTTGGGGTTGCAGTCTGGGCACTCAGTCTCTAAAAGGTTCGCCATCATTTCCCTAGACAAAGAGCCTGCATAGTATACTACTCAGAACCCCCTCCTGGCTAGTGGGAGCTTTACTTCCTTGCCTTCGTTCCTTCCTTCCTGTCTTTCTTTCTTTCTTTCTTTCTTTCTTTCTTTCTTTCTTTCTTTTTTTCTTCCTGGTTTATTTCATTGAGACAGGGTCTCACTTTGTACTGCAGGGCTGGTCTTGAATTCACTACATAGCCCAGGCTGGCCGTGAACTCTCAGTGATCCTCCTGACTCAGCCTCCCAAATGCTGGGATTACAGGCCTGCGCCACCACACCCCACTTACTGATGATATTTTTAACCACATCAAATTTATAGATTTACCTGGAAAGAATTGTTATCTTTTTCGTTTTTTGGTGTTTTTTTTGGTACCGGGGATCAAACTTGGGACCTTGCACTTGCCTGGAAGGCAGGAGCACCACTGAGCTAAATCCCCGGCCCTGTTATCTTTTTTATTGAGTCTTTCTATCCATTAATTTAACATATATCTCCATTTATTCTCTTAATATATTTTTCATAATAATGCTTTGTGATTTTTTTTTAAATAAAAATCTCCAACAGGGAGAATCAAGATGGCAGAGTGGTTAGCAGCAGCAAAGTTCAGCCTCCCTAAGATCCAGAATCCAGACATTGGAAAATAATAACTTGAGGAAGAAAACAAAAGTAGGTCACCAGGAATCAGGAAGGAACAGACAGGAGAATTAAAAGCTGCAGTGAAGTTTGAGAGAGAGACCACAATGCAGAGAAGGAAGCAAACAGCCTGGACGCCTTCCCCAGCTCCCAGCTGGTGGATCTGGGGAGGGCAGCCTGGCTCTGCAGGAGCAAGGCAAGAAGGACTAGGCCAGGTGGGGCTCCAGGGGAGCCCACAGTTGTGATCTGCAAGGGCTCCCTGAACACAGCAGGCAAGAATCCCTGGCTCCCAGGGCGGGCGCCTGCATGCTGCTGGAGAGTGCTTGGTCGGTGCCCTCCCAAGAAAGGGATGACTGAATCTGAGTCTTCCTTTCAGGGTCCCACCGTGAGAGACACCGTGGGGGACAGCTGAGGACAGTGAGCAGGCTGGAGAGAGACTCCCTGAGGGGTCTGAACTGTCCCCCACAGTGGGAGGCCAGGCCCAGCCTGAGTTTCGCTGCGTCTGAAAGTGGGGGCACTGGGGACTTGAGCCCCCCCTCCCCTTACTGCCTGCCTGCAGCACGGATCTGGGGTCTAAGTGCCTCCCTTATCTAATGGCGCCATTGGGGCTAAGTCTGGGCGTGGACATTGCCATACACCCCCCGCTGGGGTAAAGGGGGGGGGGCTCTGGAATGGGGAGGAGGGGGCTCACAAACCCTCAGGCGGTAGGGCATGGCAGAGAAAACCATGAGGCTGAACTCCAGAGCTGCGGATCCAGGAAGAGAAACTACAGAGAAAAGTTTTTCTGGTTTTGGACTTTTTTTTTTCTTTCCTCTTTCTTCTTCACTGTATTATTGGAGTCTGGGACATTTTCCTTTATCCTGCTTTGTTTTTTGTGGATTGTTTTCCTTCTTTCTTTTAATTTTTTTTTCATTTATTTATTTACTTACTGGGGTTTTTTTGTTTTGGGGGGTGATTTTTTGGGTTTGTTTTTTTTTTGAGACAAGATCTCGCTATATAGTTCAGGCTGTCCTTGAACTCACTGTGTAGTCCAGGCTGGCCTCAAACTCATGGCAGTCCTCCTGTCTCAGCCTCCTAGTGTTGGGGCTACAGGTGTGTGACACCACACTAAACAAAATGATCCAAAACATAAATGACCAGTTTAGCAAAGAATTGGGGTGTGTGAAAAGGTTCCAAAGAGCAATCCAAGAGAGTAAAAGTTGTATCGATAGTGCGGGCAGCAGAAGCGATCAGTGTGAGGACAGAGTGTCAGAATTGGAAGATAGGGATGCTTTCGAAGATGAATTACTCAAAGGTACCTTAAAAACAACAAAAGAACATGAAAAATGCATCCAACAGCTGCTAGATTATGCAAAGAAGACTAATCTAAGATTAACTGGAATGCGTGAAAAATCAGAAGATAGCCCAAAAGGCATAAAAGAACCTGTTTATAGAAATAATAGGGCCGGGGATTTAGCTCAGTGGTTCCACTGCCTGCCTCACAAGCGAAAGGACCAGAGCTCGATCCCCGGTACCAAAAGAAAGAAAGAAAGAAAGAAAGAAAGAAAGAAAGAAAGAAAGAAAGAAAGAAAGAAAGAAAGAAAGAAAGAAA
>NW_004624897.1:415305-483337 GCF_000247695.1 Heterocephalus glaber | reverse complement strand
CAGAACCAGGCGCCAGCTCACAGGCCCAGTACTTGAGGCTCCGGCCCAAGGAAGCAGATTTGCCTAAGCTTGAGAAAGATGCAGAGCTGCAGACCCAACCCACTTAGCACATGTCAGGGAGAATTAACTACCTACACAGGCACTTGGCAGCAACTGTGTACTACTTGGGGTTGGGGTCCTGCAACCTCTAAGACAGGAGAAAATGGTCCACTCCCGGGGGCCCGCCTCGGGTTTGGCGTTGCTTTGGGGGCGTCAGGCGAATCCTCTCATTCAAAGCTCACAGCAGCCCAGGAAGCGGCGGCGCTGCCCTCGCAGGTGCCACGGGCTCCAGGAGCTGACGGGGTCCAGGAGCTCCCCCCATGTCGCCGACGCTGTGGGGCTGCCTTGCGGTCCCCTGCTCAGCCTGCCTCATGCCCTGCGGTCCCCGGGTCTCCCTGCCGCAGACGGGCTTCCGCCAGAGCGGCCCAGGAGCCCCAGAGATGGACAGAAAGTGTCCCCCTTCGGGTTCCCCCGTAGCACCGCAAGACAGAAGCCGCTGGCACAGCTAGGGCAAGGTTTGCAGTTGTTGCAAAGGTCAGCAGGGCAAGGACGCAGCGCGAGACCAAGTAGAGTCACAGTGTCTGTCGGTGACGTCTCAGTTGAGCCCAGCAGAGTCCCAGGCGCCCGCAGTGGAGCCCCACTTCCTGCTGGCAGCGCAGGAGGACTCGGCTGTGTGCTCACCACTTGCGTCCAGCACCGTGGCCCAGAGAATGCAGCGAGATAGCTGGCCCGGCTGAGGCCCGGGCGCTGGAAACCCCTCCAGAATGGAAAGGTTGGCGTGAGAAACAAAACAAACGCGAGGAGGAAGGGCGGCTTGGTCAACAATCGCCGAGGGTCCACGACAGAGAGGAGCGCGTCTCTGAGGACAAGAGTAAAGGGTAGGGAGGCCAGGTAACTTGCCCACGGTCACACGTCTCAGGTCACACGTCTCCTGCCCAAGGGAGCCAGGCCGCAGACCAAGACGGGCTGACTCCAGACCCCGAACTGCTCGGCGACAAGGAAGCAGAGCCGCTCTGCGTTCAGATTCCTGGGCAACGTTAGCTTTCTGAAGAAAGGAGCAAAAAAGGAAGAAGGAAGGAAGGAAGGAAGGAAGGAAGGAAGGAAGGAAGGAAGGAAGGAAGGAGGAGGAGAAGGAGAGGGGAAAAGGGAGAAGAAGGAAGAGGAGGAGGAGAGAGCTCCGGCTAGACTTGGTGAAGAAAAGCTTGTAACTGAGGATCCTCCACTCGGCCAAATTCTCTTTCCCAATTTTCCAGTAGCCAGCAAGTGTCAGACACATGGTGTGCCAGGCATGCTCTAAGTGATTTCTATATATATCAAGTCATTCACCCCAGTAACAACCCTATAAGACGGGAATTCCTGTCACCCTGACTTTAGAGATGAGAACACTGAAGCCCAGGCAGGTGAAATCATTTATTTAAAGCCAGGATGGAGCCCAGGCAGCCTGATCTCCTGACTCCATGCTGTTCACTGCACTGACCCCACCTCATGAGTTAGCTTCATATTTGTTTATGTCTTCTTTAATTTCTTTCAACAAGGTTGTGGAAGTTTCAACTACTTTCTTCAAATGTTTTTTTCCTTCTTTTTCCTCTAATTCTCTCCTCCTGGAGCTGTATCTCCATCATACACACACACACACACACACACACACACACACACACGCACACACACACTACCCGAGGCTATGTTACTTTTTCTTCATTCTCTTTTTCACTTTTTTTGTTTCATTTTATGTGGTGCTGGGGATTGAACTCAAGGGCACTCACTCTACCACTAAGCTACATCCCAAGTCCTTTTTTATTATTATTTTATTTTAAGACAGAGTTTCCCTAAGGTGCCCAGGCTGGCCTCAAACTTATAATTCTCATGCCTCAGCCTCCTGAGTAGTTGGAATTACAGGCACATGCTGCCACATCTAGCCTTTGAACATAGTACTTGCAATAGGCACTTTGAGGTCTTTGATAAATTCAACTCATTGACCCCTGCTATGTTTTGCATATGTCCCCCAAATTGTGGGTGTTGGAAATTTAATCTCTGAATTTATGTGCTAATAGTATTTAGAAGTGGGGCTTTGAGAGGTGGTCAGGATTAGATATAATCATCAGAGTGTGGCTTCCATGATGGAACAAGTGTCTTTTTAACAAGAGAAAGAAGCCAGGCATAGTGGTGCACACCTGCAGTCCCAGCACTCAGAAGGCTGAGGCAAGAGGATTGCCTCGAGTTTGAGTCCAGCCTGGGCCACATAAAGGAAGAGCCTGAAATGACACACATTTTCTCTGTTTTGCTGTGTGACACCTTCTGCCGTGTTACTGTGCAGCAAGAAGTCCCTCCATAGATGTCGAGTACATGTTGGTTCCATGGTCTTGGATTTGTCATCTCTAGAACTGCGAGCCAAGTAAGTTCTATTCTTTATAAATAAATGTGGTTTCAGGTATTTCATTATAGCAGCAGAAACAGCCCCTCCAAGGCAATTTCCATCCTTATGGTCGGGTCACATTCTTCTATTTTCTTGCATGTGTTGTAATTTTTAGGTCAGGTGTGGTGCTGCGTGCTTGTAATCTCAGCACTCCAGGAGGCAGAGACAGAAGGAATGCAAGCCCCAGCCTGAGCAACTGACACTTTGTCCCAAAATAAAAAAATAAAAAATGGCTAAGGAGGTAGCCTAGTATGACAGCCCTGGCTTCAATCCCCAGTACTGAAAAAAAAAATGCTGAAAACTGGATATTTTTAGCAAGTACAGCATTTTGTAGCAAATCTGGAGACTAACTTTTTCCTACCTCCAGGACTTGTCATTTGCGTATTTGTTTCAGGACTGGACTGGACTAGTTAAGGCTGGCTCCCCGCACAACATGGAGCTTCTGATGTCTTCCTCAGGGGCCCCAACCCTGAACACACACACACAGTCCCTGTGACCTCCAGGGTGACTGCTTCTAGCTGGCCTCTCGCTTTGCCTATTTTCCTGTTAAGCTTGAGCTTCTTCTACTTGGCAGGGTATCACACCCAGCTGTTACCATCTACTAATTTCTAACTGAAGGTTCTTTGTTTTTCACATTGCCACAAGGCGTGCATTGCTCCACAATCTGATTCAATTAAAATCAGAGCAGAGCGTTGCCAGTCTCTGCAGCTTACAACAACCCCATGAGGGTTCCTAGCGCTCTCTCCTTGGTTATCTATGTGAATTTCCAGCGGGCCTCCTGCTGCACTGGGTACTGCAGGCATCACGTGGCTCCTGGCCTCCTTTTCATCACTCACCGTCAAGATTGCCACGATTTTTGACCATGCCCTCAGTCATGAACTTTCCCAAGCTCTGTTACAAATAAAATTAGTTCTCTTAGAGATAGCTGTCGACCTTTCTGTTCCTTTGGCCTGCCTCTCCCTCCTGGCACAATCTCTCCAACCCTGCACCTAAGCTGGGTGGAGGACAAAGGATGGCAGCTTGCATCTCCCCTAGTAACACAGTTGCTTTTCTTGTTTTCTTTTTGTTTGTTTTGAAACAAGGCCTTGCTATGTAGTTCAGGCTGGCCTTGAGCTCACTGTGTAGCCCAGGCTGGCCTCAAACTCGTGACAATCCTTCCTCAGCTTCCTGAGTGCTGGGATCACAGGCGTGCGCCACCAAGCCCGGCTGTGACACAGTTGCTTTACAAGAGGAACACAGGATGAGGCTCTTAGCCCCTGGTCTTCAGGTCTTGCTCCTCCTCTCCTCCTGGTGTGGAACCTCCACCTTGTGAGCAAGCTGGAATGGGAGTGGCCAGGGCCTAGTACTACAGCCTGCCACCCATGTAGGAGAACTTCTGTCCTAGGAGGCTCTCGAGTTCAAGACCCACTTGGTATACATAGCGAGAGCATGTCTCCAAAACACAAAACAAACAGAAAGAGAATTTCTGCCCTAAGGTGGAGGCTGGGAGAGGGAAGGAGCTGCAGTCTGCTGCCCTGCAATTGCTTGGAAGGCAGCTCCTGTGCTGTGCAGCTGCAGGTGATGACAGATGCTGACAGCGTGCCCTGGGATCTGGAAAAAAGGAAGATCGATGGTTATTGTGTGCATGTGCATGTGTGCGTTGTTTGTTTTTTCCCTTGAGATTGAAAGAAGGGGCTTAACACTGAGCTATATCTCCAGCCATTTTTATTTTACTTTTTAAAAATTTTAAATTGTAAAATTTTTTTAAATTTTGAAAGCTGGGCATGGTGATGGGCACAGCTGTAATGCCACCACTCAGGAGGCTGAGGCAGGAGAATCACCACGAGTTCGAGGACAGCCTAGGCTACATAGTGAGTGCAAGTCCACCCTGGACTACATAGCAAGACCCTGTCTCAAAAAACTAACAAATTTTTTTTTCTGAGACAAGGTCTCACTAAATTGTCCAGGAGAGACTCAAGTTTTAGTTTAATTTTAATTAAATTTTAGTTTAATTTTTTCAGTTAAATTTTAGTTGAAGACTGAGGCAGAACTCAGTCTTCAAGAGTGCTGGTATTACAATGTGTACCACCACATCAAGGTTAAGTGATTGATTTTTTAAAATTTGTATTAGTACATGTTTGCAATGCATAAATGTTTACATTCACTGTGGGGAGTTGGTACATGTACACAACACATATTTTTTTGCCAGCATCAATTTATTTTTATATCTTTTTCAAGGTAATTATCATAAACATAGGTTACCAGTCAGACAAACAGACCAAAACACATATGAAACACATAAAACAACTATACTAAATTAAGGCACACTTTTAGGTGTTGTTTTGTTTTATTTTGTTTTGCGGTACCGGGGATCAACATTGTGCTTGCGAGGCAAGTGTGGTGCCACTGAGCTAAGTCCCCGGCCCTAAGCCACACTCTTAGATACATTGGCCATGCTGAATTACAATGATTTTTTTCCTCTCTTTTTTTCCTATTGTCTGTCTTTTATTTTGTACTTAATTTATGCATTAGCTTTTTACATAAAAGAAACCATGAAATATTTAAGCTTGTGTGTCTCATTTCCTTCACTTAACATTATGGTCTGAAGATACACCCATTTTTCTATAAATGGCTCACATTGATCCTTCTTTATGGCAGAGTAGTACTCCTTTATATATAAATACCACATTTTCTTTATCCATTCATCTGTTGATGGACATATTGGCCACTTCTGAGATTTAGCTATTATGAATTGTGCTGCTATGAACATGTGTGCATGTATCGATGTAATATGATGTCTTAAACTCTCTGGGGAACATACCTAGAAGGAGAATAGCTGGGTCAAATGGAATTTCTAGTTTTAGTTTTCTGAAGAATATCCATACTGGTCGTACCAGTTTACATTCCCGCCAACAATGTACAAGGGCTACCTTTTCCCTGCAGCCTCTTCAGCATTTGTTATTATTTGATTTCTTGATGATAGCCATTCTTTCTGGAGTGAGATGGAATCTCAGAGTTGTTTTAATCTGCATTTCTTGAATGGCCAGTGAGGTTGGACATTTCTTCATGTATTTAATGACCTTTGTATTTCTTCATCTGAGACATGTCTGTTCATTACAGATGCCTGTCTAATTTATTTGAGTTCTTTGGATACTCTAAATATTAGTCCTTTGTCTGAGGAGTAGCTGGCAAAATTTTTTTTTGCCAGTCAGTAGGCTGTCTTTTCACTCTGTTGGTGGTTTCCTTTGCTGTGCAAAAGCTTTTTCATTGGATGTGATCCCATTTGTTGATTCTTGGTATTACTTCTTGTGCAACAGGGGTTCTATTCAGAAAGTCTTTGCCTACGCCTATGTCTTTAAGAGTTTTACCTGTTTGGGCCGGGGATTTAGCTCAGTGGTTCTGCCACCTGCCTCGAAAGCGCAAGGTCCCGAGTTTGATTCCTGGTACCAAAAAATAAAAAAATAACAAATAAAAAATAAAAAAGAGTTGTACCTGTTTTTTGTCTTCCAGCAGATTAAGTGTTTCTGCTTTAATATTTAGATCTTTGATCCATTTTGATTTTAGTTTAGTGCATGGTGAGAGATAGGGGTCTAGTTCTAATCTTTGGCATGTGGAAAGCCAGTTTTCCCAGCACCATTTATTAAAGAGACAGTCTTTCCTCCAGCATAAGCATTTGGCCCTGTTGTCAATGATAAGGTAGCTGAGTGTGCCTGCAGTTGTTTCTGTGCCCTCCTATTCTGTTCCATTGATCCACAAATATGTGTTTCTTTGTTTCCAATACCAAGCTGGGGCTTTTTGTTTTTGTTTTTGTTTTTGTTTTACCATGCTGGTTTTTTGGGGGGGGGTTGGGGGGTTTTGTTTGTTTTTTTGAGACAAGGACTCACTGTGTAGTTCAGGCTGTCTTTGAATTCACTATGGAGCCCAGGCTGGCCTCCAACTCACAGTGATCCTCCTGCCTCAGCCTCCCAAGTGCCCATTTTGTTTTTAATCACCATAGCTTTGTACTATAACTTGAAGTGCAGGACTGTGGTGCCCCTGCCTTGCCCTTATTGCCCAGAATTGCTTTTGCTTTTCTAGGTCTTTTCCGGTTTCATGTGAATTTCAAGATCGCTTTTTCTATTTCTGTGAGGAATGCTATTGCCATTTTGATGAGATTGCATTAAATTTCTATAACAGTTTTGGAAGTATGGCTATTTTGACTATATTGGTTCTGCCTATCTTGGAACAGGGTATGTCTTTCTATTTTCTGATGTCCTCTTGGATCTCCTTTTTCAGAATACTATAGTTTTCATTGTAGAGTTCTTTCACACCCTTGGTTAGGTTTTGGTTAGGTTAATTCCTAATTTCTCTTGATGCTATTGTGAAAGGTATTGGTTACCTAATTTCTCTCTCAGTGAATTTATTATTCCTGTACAGAAACACTATTGATTTTTTTGTTTTGTTTTGTTGAGACTTGGTCTAGCTATGTAGCCCAGGCTGGCCTCGAACTCACAGCAATCCTCCTGCCTCAACCTCCTGAGTGCTAGGATTACAAATGTGCACCACCACACCTGGCTCACACTGTTGATTTTTGAGTGTTGACTAATTCTCTTTTTTCAGTTGAGTCCTTTTCTGGTTTTGGAATCAGGGTAAAACTTGCTTCCAGGAATGACTTTGGAAGTACTGCTTCTCTTCTGCCTTTAGAAAGAGTTTGAGGAATATTGGCATTAGATATGCTCTAAAATTCTTGTAGAGTTCAGCAGTGAATCCATCAGGACCTGGGCTTTTGTTGGTAGTTTTAAAATTAATTCTTGAACTTCATTGGCTGATACTGGACTATTTAGGATTTTTATATCTTTTTGGTTAAGCTATGGTAGTTCATATGTATCTAGGAATCTATCCATTTCTGCTGAATCTTCCACTTTACTAGTCTAGGTTCTCAAAAATCCATAGTGATTTCACTATTTTCATTTATAATTGCATGGATTTGGTGGGTTTTCCCCTTATTTTGGTAAAATTGGCTAAGGGTTTGTTATGGCTTATATCTAGATGTCTGCCCAAAGCTTCATGCACTCATAGATGGGGCTTTTGGAAGGTTAATGGATTATGGGTGTGTGTGATATTGGATTACTCCACTGATTGGTTTAGCAAAATTCTGAGTGTGGATGATGGATTTACTGAAGAGGGAAGACCCACTGTGGGTGTGGGTGTCACCAACAAATAGGCTGTGGGCTGGATGGAATAAAAAGGGAAAGAAGGAAGTCACACTCCTTTAACTTGTGGGTGTTGGGTACTTTGTCCCAGCAACAAGAAAGTAATGAAGACAGGGTTTGTCTATTCTTTCAAAGAACCATCTCTTTGATTCATTGATTCTTTGTATTTTTTTAGTCTCAATTTCATTAATTTCTGCTGTGATCTTTATAATTTCCTTCCTCATACTAGTTTTGGATTTGGGTTGTTATTGTTTTTCTAAGACCCTGAGGTACATCATTAGGTTATTTATTTGAACTCTCTTTTTTATTGATGTGGGCATTCACTGCCATAGACTTCCCTCGTAGGACTGCTTTCATTGTGTCCCATAGGTTCCAGTACATCATGGTGGCATTATCATTTGATTCCATGAACTTTCTAATTTCTTCTTTAAATTGATCTGGGACTCACTGATTATTCAAGAGGGTATTGTTTAATTTCCTTGTGTTTGTATAGTTTCTGTAATTTCTTTTGTTGTTTATTTCTTGTTTCATTGCACTATGATCTGATAATAAGCATGGGGTAATTTTAATTCTTTTGTATTTACTTAAGTATACTTTTGGGCTAATATGTGATCTATTTGGGAGAAAGTCCCATGTGCTGCTGAGAAGAACACATATTCTGTTACTGTTTCATGGAACACTCCAATATCTATTAAGTCCATTTGTTCAAAGGTTTGGTTCAAGTCTGATTTTTTTTGTTGTTGATTTTTTGTCTAGTTGGCCTATTGTGACAGTGGGGTATTGAAGTCACCCATTATAATTGTGTTGTTGCTTATCTGATTTTCATGTCCATTAGTGTTTGTTTTATGAAGTTGGATTGCGTGTATTTGGTGTGTATATGTTTGTAATTGTTATCTTTTTCGGTTGAGTTGTTCCCTTAAACAGTATGTAGGTGACCATCTTTGTCTCTTCTGATCAGTTTTGGCTCGAAATCCACTTTGTCTGAAATTAACAAAGCTACTCCTGCTTCTTTTCTGAGTTCTCATTGTATGAAATATTGTTTTCTATTCTTTGATTTTTGATCTGTGAATTTCTTTTTGAATTAAATGTGTTTCTTGATACTGCATATTGTTGGGTTTTGATTCTTGACCCTCTCTCTCAGACTAAGTCTTTTGACTGGGGAATTGAGACCATTTACATTGAGAGTTATTACTGGGAGGTATTGACTTACTCCTGTCATTACATTATTTTCCTCTTGCTTATTTCCTTATTTTTTTCCTTTCACTTAGCTGCTCATCCCATCAAGTGCATTCATTCTTTTTTACTTATTTGTATTGTTGTCTTCATTGTCTCTATGATATCCTTGAAAATTTTTTGTAATGCTGGTTATGAAGGTCATGGATCAATTTTGAAGGAAATTTTTGCAGAATACATAAGTCAGGTTTGGAAATTGTTATCTTTTAGGACTTTATTTATTTGCAAAACATTTATTGGTACATTTTAGATATATTGATCATAGGGAATTTGTACCTGTACATGATATATCTTGCTTCTTCTTTTTTCTCATCCCCCCCTTTAACCCCTCTTCTCCCCCTTATTTACAAAAGCTTTGTTTCCAATTTTTCCTTCTCTTTTTTTTCTTATCCCTTCTTCCCTTTCCCTCTCCCCCATCCCTTGTTCCCCTTCTCATTTGAACATTTTCTTTCCATTTCCCAATATCTATTATACATTTTGGTCTTTATTTCCACTTTTGGTTTCTCACACTAGAAAAACAATGTGGTATTTAAACATGTGTGTCCATTTTATCTCACTTAAGAGTGTGGTCTCAAGATGTGTCCATTTAGCTACAAATGTCTCAAGCTTATCTTTCTTTATGGCAGAGTCATACTCTATTGTATTAAAAAAAACACATCTTCTTTATCCATTCATCAGTTGATGGGCATTTGGACTGTTTCCAAGATTTAGCTATATTACAAACTGTGCCGCTATAAACATGGGTGTGCATGTATTGCTGTGGTATGATGCTTTTAATTCTTTTGGGAAGATACCAAGAAGAGAATAGCTGGGTCAAATAGAACCTCTAGTTTTATTTTGTTGAGGAATCTCCACACTGATTTCCACAGTGGTTGCACCAGTCTACACTCCCACCAACAGTGGAAAAGAGTTTCTTTTTCCATACGGTGCCACCATCATTTGTTATTGGTTGATGTTTTGATAATAGCCATTCTTTCCAGAGTAAGATGAAATCTCAGCATTGTTTTAACTTGCACCTCTCTTTTTTTTTTTTTTTGGTACCTGGGATCGAACTCAGGACTTCCCGCTTGCAAGGCAGGCGGTGGAACCACTGAGCTAAATCCCTGGCCCTTAACTTGAATCTCTTGAATGACTAGTGATGTTGAACATTTTTTCATATATTTATTTGCCATTTCTACTTTTTCATCTGAGAAGTGTCTATTTCAGGTGCCCAGTTTTGGATTGGGTCTGTAAATTTGGGGGGTCTGATTGTTTTGAGTTCTTTATATATTCTAGATATTAGTCCTTTTACTGAGGAACAGCTGGCAAAAATTTCTTCCCACACTGTGGGTTGTCTCTTCACTCTGCTGGTGGTTTCTTTTGCTGTGCAAAAGCTTTTTAATAAGATGAGATCCCACTTGTTGGTTGTTTGTGATATTTCCTAGGAAATCAGGGTTTTGTTCATGAAGTCTTTGCCTACAACTATGTCTTCAAGAGTTCTACCTATTCTGTCTTCCAGCAGATTTAGAGTTTGTTTTAATATTTAGATCTCTGATCCATTTTGATTTTAGTTTAGTGTATGGTGAGAGACATGGGTCTGGTTTTAATCTTCAGCATGTGGAAAGCCAGTTTTTCTAGCATCATTTATTAAAGAGGCTTTCTTCCTCTGAAGGTGTTTGGCTCCATTGTCAAAGATAAGGTAGCTGAGTGTGTTTGGAGTTGTTTCTGCATCTTCTAATCTGTTTCATTGATCCTCAGGTCTGTTTTTTTGCCAGTAACATGCTGTTTTTATCATAGTAGCTTTGTAGTATAATTTCAAGTCAGGGATTGTGATGCCTCCTGCCTTGCCTTTGTTGCCCAGAACTGCTTTTGCTATTCTAGTTCTCTTCTGGTTCCACATGAATTTTAGGATTGTTTTCTCTAATTCTGTGAGATATGCTATTGGAATTTTAATTGGGATTGCATTAAACCTATGTAACAATTTTGGAAGTATGGCCATTTTCACTATATTGTTTCTTCCCACCCAAGAACAAGGGATATCTTGCCATTTTCTGATATCCTCTTTGATCTTTTTCAGAATACTATAGTTTTCCACGTAAAGGTCTTTTACTTCCTTTGTTACATTGATTCCTAGGTATTTCATTTTTGGGGGGTGCTATTGTAAAAGGTATGGTTTCCCTAATTTCTCTCTCAGTGACGTTGTTATTTGTTGTACTGCATGTTTGATGGGAAGTAGTCAGCAAATAAAAATTCAAAATAAATAATATTCATCAAGCTTCATTACACAGAAATCTAATTTTTGTTGTTATTGTTTTGAAACAGAGTCTCACTACATAGCCCAGGCTGACTTCAAACTCACAATTATCCTTCAAGTGGTTGAGTTTTAAACAGAAAATTCACTAGTTAAGGGCCGGGAATTTAGCTCAGTGGTTCTGCTGCCTGCCGCACAAGCACAAGGACCCGAGTTTGAACTCCAGTACCAAAAAAAAAAAAAAAAATTCACTAGTTAAATGGTCGTTCCATTGGAAAGTATGACTGTCAATTGCCTTATCCCACTAATTTGTAAGTTTTCTACCTCAACCAGTTTTTAAGGAAAAAATAAAAGTTTGCTACTAGCATAAATTCATGCAAACTTACTTGATATATTAATTATTTGTGTTCAAATTATTCAAGTTGTAGCTATTAGGAACTTTTGGGGTTTTTTGTTTGTTTGTGTTTTGTTTTTGTTTTTGTTTTTCAAGGCAGGGTCTTGCTATGTACTTCAAGCTGGCCTTGAACTCACTATGTAGCCCAACCAGGCTGGCCTCGAACTCTCAGTGATCCTCCTGCCTTTGCCTCCTGAGTGCTGGGATTACAGGCGTGTGCCCTGACATCTGGCTAGTGGAAGCTTCTTTAAATTGGTTGCTGAGTTCTTTTGGCAGGAACCTAGCAATTGTTTTTGTTGTTGTTGCTGTTGTTTGAGACAGGGTCTGCATATTCCAGGCTGGCCTTGAACTCACAATGTAGCCACATAGATCTTTTTCTCTAGTGCAACATTTACAAGAATTGAATATATAAAAAAATAAAAATAAAAATAAATTGAATGTATAGCTGCAGTAACAGTGGCACTTACACAGGGTTCAATTGCTGCAGAAGACTCACAGGACCCCAAATGCCTATACTTTATTACAGGGAAAGGACGCCCTACCCAAGAGCATGAATGTCAGGCCACATGTCACAGCAGATGACTCAGCAAGGGGTCTGGAGAGGCCAGGCGCAGGTTCCTACTGTCCATTCCTTGTGGTACTACCAAATGTTTCACATGCATCTTGTATTTTTCTTGCCCCATCCCTTAAATCAGCCATTTCTTTTTGTTGTTTTGTTTGTTTGTTTGAGAAAGGATCGCACTTTGTAGTTCAGGCTGGCCTCAAACTCACAGAGATCCTCCTACCTTAGCATCCTGAGTGCTGAGATTACAGGCATGTGCCAATACGCCTGACCTAGTCAACCATTTCTTCAACAAGCCATGGTTCTTTTTTTGGGTGAATGGTATATTTCATTCTAAAGAAATGAAGATCTGGATGCCAGGTATGTTCATCGCAACCAGGGTGTCGTTGCTTTTAGACAATCTCCGCAGAGTTCAGCAGTATATGCACATATACTGATCTATGTCTACATGTATCTGTATTTCTATATCTATCTTCCAACTAGAGGATAGTGTTCATGTACAGTTCTTTTCATCATTAGTCTTATTCTATCTAGTGAAAACAGTTATTTAATCAACTTCCTCCAACTCTTCAGTTCAGTTACATCTACATTTTTCATACAATTAAATTGTCTTATTATTTATTTAATTTTGGGGGGGTTACCAAGGATCGAACTCAGGACCTTGTGCTTGCGAGGCAAACAGTGGCACCACAGAGCTAAATCCCCAGCCCTTTATTTAATTTTTAATAGAAATAAGCTTTCATTGGAAAGTAAGAGGAAATGGTAAGGGGTTTTAGCTTGAGGAGATGACAAAGATCAGGCTGGCCCATAACAAAGTAAAGTAAGAAAAAAAAAAAAAAGGAAAAGACCCCAGCTTGGGCAGCTGGAGGGCGCACACTCCAATGAACAGGATCAGACTGGTCCCCTATTATATTTTAGTTGACACATGGAAGTTATACGTATTCATCATGTACAGTATTTTATTTTGAACTATGTTTATATTCTGGAATGGCTAAATGGGAAATTAATTTATGCTAATTACACACCATCATAACCTCCCATACTCGTTTTTTCTTTCGGTACCGGGAATTGAACTCGGGACCTTACGCTTGCCAGGCAGGTGCAGCCCCACTGAGCTACATCTCCGACCTTATACTCATATTTTTTCTGATGAGAACATTTAAAACCTACTCTCTCAGCAATTTTCAAGAAAACAATAGCTGGGCGTGGTTATACACAGCTGCATTTCTAGTACTCTGGAGGTTGAGGCGGGAGGGCAACAAGTTCAAGCCCAGCCTGGGTAATTTAATGACTTAGGGAGACCTTGTCTCAAAATAAAAGAAATACAGGGACTGGGAATATGGTGTGAAGGCCCTAGGCTCAATTCACAGTACCATAACAAACAAGGAGGTAGTGGGAGATGTGAGACAGAAGCAAGAGGCTGGTGCAATGTGAGGAAGACGTCACAAGCTAAGGAGTGTACACAGCTTCCAGAGGCTGGCGAAGAAACGAATCCCTCCTGAGGAAGGAAGATAGAATGTGGCTAAAACTGATTGGGAAAGGAGGCGGGACGAAATCCCCGGACTCTGCACGGATCCATTCCCAAAGCACTGCACGTGTACTTCTCGCGAGAACTCGAGCAGGTTTTTGATAGGATGACCCGGACGTGACATCAGCGTGGGAAACGCGAAAAAGAAACGGTCGCCATTAAGCTCACGCTGGCGTGCCTCTTTGTAGTAGCCGATCCTATGCTGTAGGATGTATTTTTATTTTTACTTTTCCTCCCTTTCCTCTACTTTTGCTTGGCACAAGCTCGCTTTTCAGAGCCTGCTTTTTCCTTACCCTTCTGGGGTTTTTTCTGCATTTAATAAATGTGAAACTTTCACACTATTCGTGCTTGTTTCATTCAATTCTTTGTTCCAGACTGAAAGAACCGAGAAATCACTTCTAGGAAACTCCAGCACCCCAGAACCCAGTAACACCCATCCATCCTCTAGAAACTGAGCTCTGCCAACACCTTGACTTCAGTCTTAGGAAACTGATTTTGGATTTCTGGCCTCCAGAATCATAAGAGAAGAAATTTATGTTGTTGTAAACCACTAACTTTGTGGTAATTTCTTAGTGCAGCAATGGGAAACTAATAAGCGTCTCGCCTTTTTTTCAACATATACAGTACTTTTGGATCTGGGAACTGGCTTCTACTTGGTAAAATGTATTTAAGATTCATTCGTGTTTCAAGCTTATATATTACAAGATTTCTCTTATATGAGAATCTATACATATATATACACACACACATATATATATATGGGGGAGCAAAATAGAAGATAGATAAATAGGAAGTAGGGAGATCTTTTTCAAATGGATGGGAGAACAAGAGGGAGAGAGTGGAAAGGGAAGGGAGGGAAAGAGGATGTAAAAAGGGGGGGGGGGGATTTAGCTCGGTTCCGCCGCCGCCTGCCTCTCAAGCGCAAGGTCCCGAGTTCCATCCCCCCCGTACCAAAAAAAAAAAAAAAAAAAAAAGGATTGAAGGGAAAAGATGATGAAAATAGAGCAAATGGGAAAGGAACCAAGAATTGAAAGAAGCAGGGAGGGCAGGGAGGCCAGGGAGGCCAGGGAGGGGCGGGGGCTGAACAAGAAAAAAAAAATGGCTGGGCGTGATGGTGCATGCTTATAATCCCAGCACTCAGGAGTCTGAGGCAGGAGGATTGCCACAAGTTCAAGGCCAGCCTTAGCTGCATAGCGAGATCTTGTCTCCAAAAAAAGAAAAGAAAGAATTAAGATGTGCTATGTACATGTACCAACTTCCCACGATACATGTGATCATTATGTATGGCAAACATGTACTAATAAGAATTTTAAAACATTCATTCTTGTTTATGTCATACACATTTTACCAGTAAAAATTTTCAGGGCCAGGGATTTAGCTCAGTGGTTTTGCTGCCTGCTGTGCAAACGCAAGGACCCGAGTTCGATCTCCGGTACCAAAAAAAAAAAAAATTCACCCTAATTTTTGAATGAATCAATAGGTCTCACCTTCTTATTCCATCATACATAATACCAGATTGTTTATCCACCCACTGTTGAAGGACATTTTGGCTGATTTCTAGTTTTTGATGAATAAGGCTGCTACAAACATTTGCAGACAGGCTATTTTGTGCACATAAATTTTCAACTCCCTTGGCTATTAAAAAAAACTCATAAGTATTCATAGCTTTTAGAACATGGAGATGTCAATTTAAATATCATTACCAGGGAAACAGAGTATTAAGTAATACAAACAAAAAGAATTACAGGCTTTGTAAGGCCAAAATTACATTCATAATCAAGCCACAAACTCTGAGTTCCAGATGTCTTGCAAGACCTCTTTGCTAGAAATAACATTTTCAACGACAATTTAAGAGGCCATAAAATCATCTCATTCTGTTACTGGGATTTCTTTCACCAACAGTGAGGAGGGCTTGTAGTTTTTTAGACCAAATTCCAGTATCTAGGTGTTGGAGGGTTGTTGTTTGTTTTTGTGGTACTAGGGATGGAACCCAGGGCCACATCCCCAGGTCTCCTCGTTTTTTATTTTGAGACAGAATCTCAGTATATAGTCTAGTATGTACCCCAGGCTAGTCTTGGACTCACAATACTTCTGCCTCACCCTCCTGAGTGCTTGAGCCACCATGCCTGGTTTAGAATTCCATTAGAACTGAAAGAAATAAAGACAGATTTGAGAAGCTTAATACTAAGGAAAAGACGGGCAAAACACAGAGTTCGCCAAAAAAAAATGTATACACACTTCAGGAAAACAAAAACTTGTATAATTATTTTAATACTAAATTTATTTACTTATTTGTTTTTTTGGTATCGGGGATCAAACTCAGGTCCTTGCGCTTGTGAGGCAGGCGGCGGAACCACTGAGCTAACTCCCTGGCCCTTATTTATTTATTTATTTTGAGACAGGGTCTCACTAGGTAGTTCAGGCTGGCCTTGAACTCACTATGTAGCCCAGGGTGGCTTCGAACTCACAGTGATCCTCCTGCCTCTGCCTCCCAAGTGCTGGGACTACAGGCGTGCACCACCACACGCCCGGCAATACTAAATTTATTGAGACATCATGAGGATTAATACAAGTTACCTTTGGCCTCTACAATTACAAGAGGTGCTCAAAGTGGTGGCCATTAGCTTACAGATACTTATTAGTCAGGTGAACTGCTGCTTGGGTAACCTTGGTCATTGAGAATGCTGCACATGCATTTTCAATTTCTTCGCCAAGGGCCAGCAGTGCAGTGGGTTTTCTGTGATACAGGACATCCTCCAGGGTCCCCCATAGATAAAAAGTCTGCAGGTGTTAAATCAGGAGAATATGCAAGATAATTTGGACACTTGAACACTTTGACCAAGTCAAATCTCATGATGTCTCAAGTAATTTAGTAGTAAAATATTTATACAATTTTTCTTTTCCTGAAATGTGTATACATTTTTGGCAGACTCTCTAGTATTATAAGCAACTTAAATATGAGGCATGACAACAAATATTTTTAATTTGCACTTTTTTTGTACATAAGGGAGGTGGTGGGGGGAGAAAAGAAGAAGCAAGATATATCATGTACAAGTACAAATTCCCTATGATGAATGTTATCCTTATGTATATCTAAAATGTACCAATAAATGTTTTGCTAAAAAAAATTTGCAGTTAATTATACTAGCAATCCATTCATCCTTAGTACTGTATGCTATGAAACTTTGTCAAATACTTCTACAAAGCCATTAAAACTGACTTTTCCACCCTAGTTCAATCCCCGGTACCAAAAAACAAAACAAAACTGACTTTTCCAACAGATGTGTAGCAATGCCTCTGCCAGTGTGTTTTGCCTGAACAAAGAAAAAAAGTCAAACAAAAAAGTTGCAAAATTTTTTCCCTAAGGGACCAAAACTAGAGAGAAATAATTCAGAGTTTCACCCCTGAGTGCAAAACCAAGCACAACGTCCACGTCTAAAATAGCTTTAAAATCAACTGCAAAGTTGGTCATCAATATTTCTAGGGGACTGGGATTATTTCCCTAATTACAAGTTGGCCGTGCAGGGATCCATTTACTCATTTCCTGGATGCAAGAGCCAGCAGCAGGATCACCAGAGGATTTGCTGCACTTTCCCAGCTCCAAGTCCCATAGGGGCCTGCAGAGTGGGCCAGGAGCATAGGCTGTACACACAGCGGGTGGCATTGCTTCACAGACTGGAATTCTGGCCTTGGGGAGTTCACAACTGTTTTTAGCAAGCCTGATCTTTGGCTCGAAGGGAGATAATGTCTGATCTTTGTCTCTAAAGGAGATAACTCGTCAACCCTCAAGGCAGTTCCTTCTAGAGCAGGCCTGAGAAATGGCCCAGGTGAAAAGCATCTGGGCTTCCCACACACCCAACAAGAGCAAGCAGTGAGGCTTCAAGCCACACAAAAAAATTCCATCTCCCAAAAATATTACACCCAGAGAGAAAACACCATCTCCCCTTCCATATGAAGTGAGCAACAAGTTGTACTGCCTAAAGTTTTTTTCCCAGGAATATTTCTTTTCACCACTGTCTTTTATGGGTTAGAATGCAGCCTGCTTCTAAAAGTAGGTTGCCAACTAAACGTTACTGGGTTCTGATTTGCTCTCCTCTCTCTTGGAGTAAGATTCTAGGTCCTTCTCGTCTCCAACAAAGAACTGGTCAAAGCAAGTAAAAAAAGTGACAGTTTATTCGAGAAAGTAAAAGTGAAGGGGGGGACTGGCTCTGCAGAAGGAGCTCCCTCCGAGTAAAGAAAAAAAGGTAAAAATACACACTGCATCTGACAAAAGTCACCATAGCAAGCTCTTCATGGCACCCATGTGTCCTTTATGTTGTCCAAATCTTGAGGAAACTCGAGGGAACTTCTACATATGGGTGCTGAGAGGCGGTGCTGGGACCCACATCTCAGGCTGACCATCCTCAGGTCTAGGCTGTCCTATTGAAAACCTGCTTGAGTTCTGGATCTTGTAATTAACAGGTCAAGCCTACTTCTTCCCTAGCCCAGTTTTGCTACATTCTAATCTCCTATCTCACAGCTAACATGCACTTTTGGGTTTTTTTGGGGGGGGGTACTGGGGATCAAACTCGGGACCTTGTGCTTGCAAGGCAGGCAGCAGAATCACTGAGCTAAATCCCCGACTCTTTTGTTTTATTTTGAGACAGGGTCTCTCTATGTATTCCAGCTGGCCTTGAACTTGCTGCAATCCTCCTGCCTCAGCCTACCAAGTGCTGAGATTACAGGCAGGAGCCACCATACCTGGCTCCCCTCCTCTCTTCCGGGTCTCTGGCCCACCCACATTTCCCATTGAGTGGAGCCTCCCAGAAGCTGGAGTCAAGGAAACCTGTTGACACGGAGCCTTCCTGGGGCACAGAGCTGTGAAGAAAGGTAGAGTGAGGCTAGAAGGGCTAATGGAAGACATCAGGCACAACCCATAAATGGCACTGATGTCATCAGTGCGATTTCCTAAAACATTAAGCCATTTTTGGTAAAAGTTCCAAACAAAACAACATGTGCTCCTTTCAATTTACATAGGAGTTCCATTCCCAGAAATTTCCATGTATATTAAAACCACGCAGGGACGGGGATTTAGCTCAGTGGTTCGCTGACACCTGCCTTGCAAGCACAAGGTCCCAAGTTTGATCCCCAGTACGAAAAAACACCCAAACATGCAAAAGTACCTTGAGTTATGCTTGCTTCAGCAACAATACTGGAATTATTCAAAGAAAATAAGTGTGGGTCCCACAGTAAAATGGCATACAAATTTGTGAAAGCACTCTCCATTTCAAGATAACTTTTATTTTTTTAAAAAGAGAACTTTAAGTTACATGTTAAACAAGGTTAAGTTTAGGCTCAGATCATTACAAATAGGTTTTCCTTGTGGGAATGTCACATGCATCGAAGGACACAGGACATTCTTGGCTCCTGCCCACTAAATGCCAGGAGAGCCCTGCCAGGAGATTCCTGTCAGTCACTGTAATGACAAAAGGAATACCCAGGTTTTCAAAGCACACCGAGGTAAAACATTCACATTCATAGAATTGGAGTCTGATACTTTGCCCACTTATTGTTTAGAGCAGACCAGAGCAGGAGAATGATGCCGGAGAGGAGGGGCCAGGGACCAGTATAATATCCACAGTCACACCTCCAGGACCCACCCAGACACACCCACAAATGTGCTTTACTCATCTACTGGGTGTCTCTTCATGCAGTCAAACTGATGTTTAAAATTAACTGGCATGCCCCCATTTCTGTCACTTGATATTAAACTATACTAGGTTTTTCTGTTTAACTTACATATTTTAAGTAATTTATTCAAGTTACATGAAGTTTAAAAATGCAGATGCAAAAATTAAAAAGTAAAAACACACTTTATGGTAGATAAGCATCTCTACAACCTAATCCTTGGAACTTTTACATGACAAAAGGGACTCTGAAGATGTGGCTAAATTAAGGATCTTGAGGCAGGTTGTAGCGGCACACACTTGTAATCCCAGCATTCAGGGGGCTGAGGCAGGAGGATCATCAGGAGTTTGAGGCCAGCCTGGGCTATATACTGCGTTCAAGGACAGCCTAAACTACATAGTGAGAAAACAGCAACAAAAGCAAAAAAACAACAACACACAAAAACAACAACAAAATTTACATCAAAACAAAAGGAACTTGGGCTGGGATGTAGCTCAGTGGTACTGCGCCTGCCTGGCAAGCGCAAGGTCCTGAGTTCGATTCCTGGTACTGGAAAAAGAAAAGGAACCTAAATAGTAAGATGATGTATGTAATCTTTTTTTTGGTACTGGGGATCAAACTCAGGATCTTGAGCTTGCTAGGCAGGCAAAGTGCCACTGAGCTACATCCCAGCCCATATATGTGATCTTTGAATAGATCCTGGTTTGAACCAAGTAAGTGTGTGAAGAACATTTTGGTAACAGTGTAGGTACAGTACTGATCAAATGGATAGGTGAAGTTTCTTTTTTTTTTTTTTCTTTTTTAGGTACTGGGGATCGAACTCAGGTCCTTGCGCTTGCACAGCAGGCAGCGAAACCATTGAGCTAAATCCCCGGCCCCATGGTGAAGTTTCTTAACTGAAAAACACAGGTGGTGCTGGGCATGGTGGTGCACGCCTGTGATCCCAGCTATTTTGGAGGCTGAAGCAGGAGGATTGCAAGTTCAAGGCCAGCCCAGGCAATTTAGCGAGACTCTGTCTCAAAATTACAAAATAAAAAGAGCTGAGTGTAGATCAGTGGTAGAATACCCCTGGATTCAATCCCCAACCCCCAGTACTGCCTCCCCCCAAAGAAGGCTGTAAGATAGTATGTAAATTGTGGTCCATTTTTGCAAAAAGTACATACACGTAATAGGAAGCCATCTGGAAGTACAGACACTAGGGTGTTATCACGGGTGAATCTGGGGGCAGACTGGGAATGTGTATTAATGTCCTATTGCTCTTGTAACAAATTACCACAAATGTAGTGGCTTCAAACAGCACAAATTTATCTCTCACAGTTCTGGTAGTCAGAAATCTGGTGAGACTGAAATCAACGTCTCAGCAGGGCTGGGTCCTTCTGGGGGTTACAATCGAGGCCCTTCAATTGCCCAGGCTGGGCTCAATGTGATCCTCATGCCTCAGCCTCCCAGAGTGCTGGGATTACAGGGGTGTACCAGCCATAAATTCTATTTTAATGTGTTGCCACCATTAGCATGTATAATGCTCTAAATGTTATGACAACGACCAGGGGAACAGGACTCCGTTTGATCGAGGCGAACTTCATTGACTTCTGGCACAATCCAATATCCCTCCCTGCCCCAGATCTGGAATAAACCTTTCATTTATTCAAAGAGCCTAGCTGCCATCGCGTGGGAAATGTTTTTAGGGACCACAAACTGAGCAGCAGTGACGTTCATTATTATGGGCTGACATTGCTTTTAGAGCATTTCAGTGGGCAGAGCTAGAAAATGTACACAGGCTTGCCCTCCCTCGGGTGATCCCTGGGATCCCGGCCTCTGGGTGTTTATGGCCCCGTGAGAGCCCCTCTTGAAAGTGCGAGGAACTGTGACCTGTTTCTGATCAGCAGTGTCCAGCACAGGTGACAGGACGTCCCTGATTACAGATACACTACGTGCTCGCAGTCCTTGCAGAACGATTACGTCACGCCCGCCATGCTGTAGCGGGAAAAGCCGCCCCCTTGCGCTTTACAGCTCTGACGCGCATGCGGACTAGGCCACGGGGCCAGGCGTCCCCTTGCGCTTTTTTACATCTGTGATGCGCATGCGGACAAAACCAAGGGGCCAGGCGCCCCTTCGCGCTTTACAGCTGTGATGCGCATGCGGACAAAACCAAGGGGCCAGGCGCCCCTTCGCGCTTTACAGCTGTGATGCGCATGCGGACAGGGCCACGGGGCCAGGCTCCCCCTTGCGCTTTGCAGCTGTGATGCGCATGTGGAGACGGGCACAGAGCCAGGCGCTGCAGGAGCTAAAGGTACCGACAGCCGCCAGTCTCAGAGGCGGATGCGGCTGCGGCTCGAGTCGACGTACGTGTGTGTGTGTGTGTGTGTGTGTGTGTGTGTGTGTGTGTGTGCGCTGAGGATTGAACCCAGGGCCTCCCACATGCTAAGCACAAGCTACACCCTGTTTCTGCCCAAGATGGGGGGTGGGCCACTGGAAACACAATAATTGAAGCAGAGCATCTAGCTAGACCATGCGTATACTCCTGACCCACAGAAAGTGTAATATGTCTTGTTTTTAGCCAGGGTGGTGGCACACGCTTGTAATCCCAGCTGAGGCAGGAGGAGCCCACAAATTTGAGGCCGCTGGGCTGCATAGTGAGTACAAGGCCAGCCTGAACTACATAGCAAGACCCTGTCTCAAAAAAATAAAACCAAAAAATGTGTCATGTTTTAAACCTCTAACTGATGTTATGTAACTACAGATAACTTACACAATTCTTAATCATGGGCTTATAAAAACATTTTCAACTCCATTTAATATGTGTTGGAGCTGGATGTGGCGGCACACATTTGTAAGCCGAGTACTCAGGAGGCCGAGGGAAGAGGCATGAGTTCAGGCCAGGTAGTGAGTTCAAGACTAGCCTAAGCTAGGCGCGGGATTTAGCTCAGTGTTTCTGCCGCCTGCTCTGCAAGTGCAAGAACCGGAGTTTGATCCCCGATACAAAAGAAAAAAAAGACTAGCCTAAACTACATAGCAAGACCCTGTCTCAAAACAACCCCCCCAAAAAACCAGTCTATTTTTCCTGTATTTAATAAACATGTGAAATAGAAATTCAGAGTTCATACACAAGTGTTAAAATATAAACTTACTTGTGTATGAACTCTGAATTGCTCTTTTTCCCCTGCAGAGTACTGCTCAAAATTTTGATGTTTTTAAATGTTCACTTGAAATGATGCTATTTAATATTGATAAAAGAAAAATTACTCAGATTCATTTTGAATATTCTTTTCTTTAAAGTACATCACTTAACACAAGATGTTATAGAACAAATAAATCAGCTTGACAAAATAATGTTTTCCAAAAGTAACATTTCCAGTAACAATTTCTCTATTGAATGAGACTTGATGATAAATATTGTGAAATATCTCGCCCTATAATGTCTCATATGGAAAGTAACTGAGCTGGGCTTTCTAAAAACTTGAGGAACAGAGGATAAATTCTCCTGAACAAATATATCAGAACCACTGTTAAGAGATGAACTGAGCCGGGCGTGATGATGCACCCTTGTAATCCCAGTACTCTGCAGGGCTGAGGCCGGAGGATCAGGTGTTTGAGTTCAGCTTGGATGATTTAGCAACTTAGCGAGACCTTGTCTCAAAATAAAATAAGAAAAGGACTGGGAATGTAGCTCAGTGTGAAAGCTCTGGGTTCAATCCCCAGTCCTGCAAGGAAAAAGAGAGATAGAGAGACAGAGAGAGAGACAGAAACAGATAAAAACTTAAGTCAAAGATTTAAAGGCTGTGTGTGTGCACACGCATGTGCAAGTGTGTGGCTTTTTGAGACATGATCTATGTAGTCCAGGTTAGCCTCAGACTTTCTACATGCCCCAGGCTGGCCTCCAACTCACAGTCCTTCTGCCTCCGCCGCCCGGGTGCAGGGCTCACAGGTGCGAGCCTCGCCCGGCAGTCTGACTTTTCTAGCACAGCTTCACATGTTCCCTAAGACTCAGTTCCAGCCATGTCAGGAAACTGTTTTCTCTGGACTTGTATTGCCTTGGGGAGGTTGAGGAAGCCTTGAGGGGAGGGTTTGGATTTTATTGAACTCTATCTCTAGGCCTAGTATGGAGCCTGGAGTGTTAGCTCAATTAATTTTAAATAAATGAGTGGCTAATTGGGGCGGGGGGTGCATAGGTCCACAGGATCCAATGTGATGGTGTGTCTTTCAGTTATGGTGAATATATTTAATTTTTTTTAAAAAAATAAGAAATGCAAAGCAAGGCAACAGTGAAGAAAGCCAAAATCTCCATAAAAACTGCAGATTTCCGAAAGTCAGAATGGAAAAAAAAATAGGTACTGGTAGAACATAAGCCCAGAAATGAGGATCATGTGGACTGTAGTTTACAACCTGTACATTTTAAAATTTCAAAATCCATGTCATTTTGTCAGTAATCCCAGCTACTTGGGAGGCCAAGGCAGGAGGATTGTGAGTTTGACGCTAACCTGGGCAATATAAAAAGACCCTGTCTCAAAACAAAACAAAACAGAAGAAAAATGATTAGTCTGGCTTTGGAAATCCTGAGAAACGAGATCTGCAGTCCAGATTTCACAACCCATCAATCTCCAGCCCTGAAACAGTCTCAGTTGCAGGAGATGGTGTCTGCAAGTGGTGGGCGTAATAGGAATGATACTGCCCTCTAGGGGACATTTGGAGTTTAGGAGTCTTTTTTTTTTTTGTCTTTTTATTTTTCTTTTCTGCACTGGGAATTGAACCCAGGGCCTCTTGCGTGCTAAGCAAGTGCTTGACTACTGAGCAACACGCCCTGCCCTTTTTTCATTTTTTCACTTTGAGACAGGGTCTCGCTAAACTTTACAGGCTGGCGTCAAATTTTCAATCCTCCTGCCTCAGCCTCCCAAGCAGCTGGGATTACGGGCGTGCACCACCATGTCTGGCTTTGTAGGTACTATTATTTTGACACAGTGGAGTAAAACTTGGAGACATCAGTGATAAAGAGAATCCTAAAAGCCACAAGAGCATCACAACTAAGAAATGAAAATAGATCATTAGCAGCCACTAACTGATGCCGGGAGATACTGGAATAATATTTTCAAAGAGAAAAGGGGAAATTATTAGCAACCTAGGATTTTATAACTAGGTAAATCTCTTTCTAAAGGCAAAATAGAGACATTTACAGACATACAGAGAAGTGAAGTTTACCGCTCATATATTCACTAAAAGAAATACTACAGTTGTGCTGATTTCTGGTTCCAGACAAGATAGGGTAAGCCTGTATAGTCTGTGTCTCTTACCTTTTTTTTGTTTTGCTTTGTTTTGTTTTTTTGAGACAGAATTTTGCTATGTAGTCCAGGCTGGCCTTGAGCTCTCAGCGATCCTCCTGCCTCAACCTCCTGAGTTACTGGGGTTACAGGCGTTCCCCACCATGCCCAGCTATGTCTCCTGCTTACAACGACTGAAATGTCTAGAGAAACACAAAGAACTGAGAACTCTGAAAAGCCAGCAAGAGCAGGTCGATTGAGAAGAGAAGCAAAACTTGAAGTGGCTCCTATAGGGTAAGTTACCCACACCCCCCTGCTTTCTCTTCCACTCTTGATCAGAGCCATGTAGACAGTGCAAGGAGAAAAACTTGAGGAATCCCATCTTTCCAGTGGAGAACTCAGAAAGTGGACCCCTGAAAGCGGAAGAGTGTGGGGGAGTCACCAAGAGAAGGGACCCCTTTAATTGTGAGTGTAACTCAGCACGAACCTGGGCTCACCTCTAAGCCAGGTGCACATGGGTCACATTCAAAGAAACACACCCCAGGCTTTGAAAACTGAATGATGATCTAAAATGCTACTCAAAGCTGGGTGCGGTGGTGCATGCCTCTAATCCCTGGGGAGACCAAGGCAGGAGGCCCTGGGGAGGCTGAGGCAGGAGGATGGCAAGTTCAAACCCAGCCTGGGCAGTTTAGTGAGATCTGGTTTCAAATAAAAATAAAAAGGGCTGGGGATGGAGCTCAGGGTGAAGGCCCTGAGTTCTTTCCCCAATAATGCAAAAATAATAAATAAACACCCTTCAAACTAATGCCTGAGTAGGCCACATGTGAAATAAATCCACAGCAGCAGAGCAAAGCTTTGAAAACTGAGCTGAATCGGAAGAAGCACATCCAACTGAGAGAGAATGTACAGTGTGAGCCTAGCCAGGTTGATTGCCTGACTTTTAAAAAATCACACTCACCAGAGGACTTTAGTAGGACCCAGAGGGCCTGGGGACTTAGCTCAGTGGCACTGCATCTGCCTGGCAAGCACAAGGTCCTGAGTTCAATTCCCAGTACCAAAAAAAAAAAAAAGTAGGACCCAGAGACTCACAACAGAGTATTCCACATGTCCAGTATGCAATTCAGAATTACTCAGCATGCAAAAGAACCAAGAAAATGTCACTAATTCTCAAGGGCAGCTAACTCTCATCTTGGATATCCAATCCAAGATAACGCAGATGTTAAAATTAACAGACTTTAAGCAGTTATTACCATTATGCTGTATGAGGTAAAGGAAAACAGCCTTTAAATAAATTAAAACATAGTTCTCAGCAGAGTAAAAAGAAATTATAGAAATAACTAAATGGAAATTTTAGAGGATAAAAATACAGCATGTTAGGGGAGTGTACGGTATTATAATGCAAGGTACATGTCATTATGCATCTGTCCAAAGCAACACCAAGATTGAACCCATATGTTCTTTTTTGGTATTTTTTTTTGGTACCGGGGATCCAACTCGGATCCTTTCGCTTGCGGGGCAGGCGGTGGAACCACTGAGCTAAATCCCAGCCCATCTTTTTTGGTTTTTTGAGACAAGGTCTCACTATGTAGCCCAGGCTGGCCTGGAACTCACTGTGGTATCGTGCCTCAGCCTCCTATGTGCTGGGATCATGGCCATGTACCACTGCGCCCCGCCTAATGTAAACTGACTTTGCTTACTTATGGCTGTCAATGTAGGCTCACCAGTTATAACAAATGTACTGCTCCGGTGAGGGGTGTGATAAAGGGGATAAAGGGGGAAGGGCTCCCGGTCTTTTTTTTTTTTTTTTTTTGGTACCGTGGATCAAACCTGGGACCTTGCCCTTGCAAGGTAGGAGGCAGAACCACTGAGCTAAATCCCTGGCTGGGCCCTTTATTTTTCATTTTATTTGAAGTCAGAGTCTCACTAAGTTGCCCAGGCTGGGCTCAAACTTGCGCTCCACCTGCTTCAGCCTCCTGAGCAGCTGGGATTACAGGTGTGCCTCTGGCACACTCAGCTTGTACCTCTCTATTAATACTGGTGTGAACCAGCGGGGCATGGTGGTGCATCCGTATAAGCCCAGCACTTGGGAGGCTGAGGCAGGGGGATTGCACAGAGTTTGAGGCAGCCTAGGCTACATAGTGAGTTCAAAGCCAGCCTGAACTACAAAATAAAAAAATAAAGAAATCATAGCTGAAAACTTCCCAAATTTGGAGAAAGGTTGTTTAGGTTCAAGATCAACAAATCCAAAACAACAAAAACTCACTAAGAAAAATTTTTGTTCACCTTAATTACATATGAAGCATTTATATAAAATTGTCAGGGACTGGAGATGTAGCTCAGTGGTAGAGTGTTTGGCCAGCTATGTAAGGCCCTAGGTTCGATCCCCAATGTGTGTGAGGGAGTATAAATGACAAAGGAAGTGTCAGTAAATTTCAGAGTTAAGATTAAACAAACTTCACTCACTCACTGATAGAAAAAAACAATAAAACAGTAGCTTTAAATAATAAACTTTTAGACTCAGGAGGCTGAGGCAGGAGTATAACCACAAGTTGGAGGCCACACTGGGCTATATAGTGAGTTTAAGGCCAGTCTGAACTACATAGTGAGACCCTGCCTCCAAAAAGAAATTTTTTAAAAGTGCACAGAAAACCTACAGACTGGGAGACCATATTTGCAAATCATACATCAGCTCAGGAATTTGTACCTAGAATAAAGAATTCTTAACGCAACAATAAAAAGATAAAACAGTATTTTTTAAATGGCAAAGGATCTGGATAGACAGGATCGGGTTTTTCTCTAAGAAATACACAAATGGTCAATACACACATGAAAAGATGCTCCACATTAGGGCCGGGGATTTAGCTCAGTGGCACAGCGCCTACCTGCCAAGTTTGAGGTCCTGAGTTTGATCCTTGGTACCAAAAAAAAAAAAAAAAAAAGATGCTCCACATTATTGGCCATTGGGAGAACATAAGTCAAAATGACAGTGACAGCCCTGAATGGTGGCCCTTGCCTGTAATCCCCAAAATTCTGGAAGGCAGAGGCAGGAGGATCACGTTTCAGCCCAGCCTGGGCAATTTAGCAACTTAGTAAAACCTTCTCTCAAAAAAATACAAAATAGGCGGGGGTATAACTCAGTGCAAAGGTCCTGGGTTTAATCCCCAGTACTGGGAAAAAAGAAAAAGATAATAAGATACCACTTTGTTCCCAGTAGGATGACTAAAATCGAAAAGTCATAATCAGCAACAACAGTTCTCATTTACTGTGGGTGAGAATGCAAAATGGTACAGCCTTCGCAGCTTCTTACAAAATTAAAAACTCTTCATATCCTATGGTCCAGCAGCCATGCGCCTTGGTATTTACTGAAATGAAAACTTATGTCTACATATAAACCTGCACATGACTGTTTATAATAGCTTCATTCATAATTGGTGAAGTATGGAAGCAACCAAGATGTCCTAAAATTGGAGAATGGATAAAGTGCAGTGTAGTCATACTGTGGACTGCTATTCAGTGATAGAAAGAAGGCAGCTACCAAGCCAGAAAAAGACAGAGGAAGTTGAAATGCTTACTGCTAAATAAAAGAAGCCAATCTGAAAAGGTCACATACCATTTGATTCCAACCGTGTGACCATCTGGAAAAGGCCCGACTATGGAAACAGTGAAAAATGGTTGACAGAGGAGGAAGAGCAAAGGGAATTGTTAGGACATCGAAACTATTCTGTATGATATTCTAGGAGTAGATACATGCCATTATACCTTTGTCGAAACCCCTAAAATATACAACACAGTAAGCCTTAATGTAAACAATGGGTTTTGGTTTAAAGGAAAAAGCCTGCCAAAGGGTAAACAGTGTAAAATAAAAAGAATGGCCTGGAGCAGGGATGCATGCCTATAATCCCAGCTACTCAGGAGGCTGAAGCAAGAGGATTGCTAGTTTGAGGCCAGCCTGGGCAATTCAGCAAGACTTTGTCTCCAAAATACAATATGAAATAAAAAATAAAATGAAAGGAGCCGGGGATTTAGCTCAGTGGTTTTGCCGCCTGCTGTGCAAGCACAAGGACCCGAGTTTGATCCCAGTACCAAAAACCATAAATAAATAAATAAAATAAAATGAAAGACAAATGTGGTGGTATTTAACGCCTGTAATCTGTAATCCTAGCAGTTAGGAGACTGAGGCAGGAGGATCACAAGTTCAGAGACATCCTGGGCTACATAGTGATTTCATAGCCAACCCGACTATATAGCAAGACCCTGTCCCAAACAAAGAAAATAAATAGATAAATATTGAAAAGGACTAGGAAGCCAGGTGTGGTGGCACACGCCTGTGATCTCTGCACTTGGGAGGCTGAGGCAGGAGGATCGAAGAGAGTTCACGGCCAGCCTGGGCTACATAGTGAGTTCAAGGCCAGCCTGAATTACAAATAGAGACCCTGTCTCAGAAAAAAAAAAAAAAGAAAAGAAAAAGTGGGACAAGGAAAAAGCATCTATGAAAAGCACAGAGCGAACATCATCCCGGATGCAGACATATCAAACGCTTTCTCCCACGGATCAGGAACAAGCTGGCAGACATCTGCTGTTGCCTCTTCTCTTCAGTGTTGTAGTAAAGGTTCTAGCCAGGGCAGTCGGGCACACACAAAAAAGTAAAAGGCACCTGGATTGAAAAGGAAGAAGCAAAACTACTTCTATGTGCAGATGATGTAATGTCAAATAGAGAAAATCCTAAGGAATCTGCCAAAAAAACACATTAAAACCAATGAACAAATTTAGCAGTGTGGCAGGACACAAAATCAATATAGGAAAATCAGGTGTATTTCTATATGCTAGCAATGAAGAAGTTAAAATCAAGTTTAAAAAATCCCATTTGTAATAGCAATAAAAGGAAAATACCTAGGATTAAATTTAAGAAAAGAAGTGCAAGATTTGTACACTGAAAACTACAAAACACTGCTGAAAGAAGTTAAGGAAAGCCATGCATGGTGGCCCACACTGGTAATCTCAGCACTGAGGGAAGCTGAGGGAGGAGGATCACAAGTTTGAGTCCCACCTGGGCAATTTAGAAAGACCCAGTCTCAAAAATAAAAATGGCTGGAGATGCAGCTCATTGTGAATGCCCTGGGTTTAACCCCCCAGTAGCAGAAAAAAAGAAAAGAAATTAAAGAAGATCTAAATACAAGGAAAGAAAGACATGTTTATGGATGGGACACATTATCAAGACAACAATACTCTCTAATTCATCCACAGATTTAATGCAATCCTTATGAAAATCCCAAATTGTTTTGTTTTACAGTCGATATTGATTGTAAAATGCATATGAAAATGCAAGGGGCCCAGAATAACCCAAAAATAGAACAAAGTTGGAGGATTCATATGCCTCAATTTGAAAACTTACTACAAAGCTATAGTAACCAAGACAGTACAGTGCTGTCATAGGAAAGGCATATAGATCAACGGGATTGAATTAAGAGCTTGGAAATAAACCTTTATGTTTCATAGTTAACTGATGTTCAGAAGGGTCTCAAACCATCCAATGGGGGAAAAAATAGTCTCTTCAACAAATGGCACTGAGGCAACTGGATATCCATGTGCAAAAGTATGGAATTAGAGCCAGGCACAAGGTGCCTGCCTGGAATCCTAGCTACTTGGGAGGCTGAGGTGGGGGAGCAAAAGTTCAAGGTCAGCCTAGGCAACTTAGCAAGACCTTCTCCTGGAAGGTGGCCTGTATTGTATTGCCTCTCTTTACATGCTTGGACAGCAGTTTCTTTAAAACTTGAACGTAGAAGGCAGGGCGTGGTGGCACATGCCTGTAATCCCAGCACTTGGGAGGCTGAGGCAGGAGAATCGCTTTGAGTTGGAGGCCAGCCTGGGCTACATAGTGAGTTCAGGGCCAGCCTGAACTACAAAGCAAGACTCTGTCTGAAATCAATCAGTCTGAATATAGAACCCATGTATGTTGGTGCATACCCATAAACCCAGCAAGCTGAGAGGCTGAGTCAGGAGGATTGCAAATTCAAACCAGCCGGAGAAATTTAGTGATTTAGCGAGAATTTATCTCAAATTAAAAAGGACTGGGAATGTAGCTCAGTGGGAAGGCCCTAGGTTCGATCCTCAATACAAAAAAAAAAAGTTTAAAAAGCAAACAAAAAGCTGGGCGTGGTGGCGCACTCCTGTTAACCCAGCACTCAGGAGGATCGTGAGTTTGAGGCAAGCCTGAACTAGGCAGCGGGACCTTTTCTCAAATAATAAAAAAAAAAAAAAAAGGAAGGAAAAACTGCTGAAATAAACATCTTTCTATATATGTTTTTGTGAATATGAGCAAATATTTTATAACTCATTCCCCGATGTGAAACTCTAGGTCATCAAAAGGTGAGACACTTTCGATTTTATGTTGTGGTTTAGATGTCAAATGTCCCTCAAGTCTCGTGTGTGCGTGGAAGGCGATTGGGTCCCAGGCGCTGTACTCATCCGGGTCCTCATTTCTGACTTCAGAGCTGACTGTGGAGAGGCGGGGCCTGGTTGGAGGCGATCCTGAGGGCGTGGCCCTGACTGGTGCTTTCTTGTCCCGCTCCTCCCTTCTCTCTCTGCTTCCAGAGGTTGAGCACCTTTTTCCCTGCCACGCCCCTATGTCATCCCGTTTCTGCCTAGGAGCCAACCGAAGAGGGATTACATCCTCAGAAAACCATGAGCCGAAATAAATTTCTCTTTTAAGTTTGGGGCATCGGGTATTTTGGGAATTTTTGTTTTGTTATTTTGGTTGAGACAGAGTCTCACTATGTGCCCAGGCTGGCCCCGAACTCACAGCAATCCTCCTGCCTCAGCCTCCTGAGTGAGTACTGGGATTACAGGCATGCCCCACTATATCCTGCTGTCTTGTATTTTGTCCCAGCCAGGGGAAAATGACTAAAACATCTTGATATAATCAAACAGCCTCTTTAAAGAAGTATCTATATGTTTCTCACCAATAATCTATCCTCACCAATGCTGATTATAAATCTTTAGCCAGGGATGTAGCTCAGCGGCATAGCACCTGAATGAATGGCAAGCCCAAGGTCCTGAGTTTGATCCCCAGTACCAAAAAACAAATCTTTAATTTTTGCTCAGGATTGAACTCAGTGTCCTACCTGGTAGTTAAGTGCGCTACCACCGAGCTACATCCCAGCACCACCCCACACCCCCTGCCTCTTGCAGTACTAGAGACTGAACCCAGGGTCTTCACACTGAGCTATATCCCCAGCTCTATTCTTTTTGAGACAGGGTCTTGCTAAGTCGCCTCATCACCTCAGATCCAGCAAGAACCTGCCTAGTAACAAAGTCACTGGTGGCAGCACAGTGCTCTATGAAGTCTGGGGAACAAAAACTCCATGGGGTTGGGCATGGTGGTGCACGCCTGTAATCCCAGCACTCACCTGGGAGGCTGAGGCAGGCGGATCCTTCAGTGCCAGCCTGGGCTACACAGTGCATTCAAGGCCAGCCTGGGTTACATAACGAGACCTTGTGTCAAAAAACCAAACCAAAACAAAACTCCATGGAGATGATACACTGCATCTGCCCCCTGCTGTTCCACCCTGGCACTACTGCCAACTTCCATATCTTCACCCACGTTAAGCCTGGCATCCAGGGTGCCTGTGAACTCACACAGAGCTTGCTTCCTGCCAATCTTCAGCTGACTAAAGCCATGCAACTTTGTTTTTTGGGTTTTTTTGAGACAGTCTCAGTATGTAGTTCAGGCTGACCTCAAACTCACAGCGATCCTCCTGCCTCAGCCTCCTGAGTGCTGGGATTACAAGCGTATGTCACCATGTTCGGCTTTGCAATTTGTTTCTTGCCATTTCTATTTCCTTACTGATGTGTGCTATAGATATTAATCTTCATGTAATGTGTGAGTTTTAAGTCTTTTCTCCCAACCTATTGTTTTTACAGTCTATGATATATCTTCAGCCATAAAATATGAGCTTTAAGTGGTACTGGGGGTCGAACCCAGGGACGCTCTTCTACTGGGTTACATTCCCAGCCCATTTTTTTTTTTGAGTCAGGGTCTCACTGTCTCACTGTTACCCAGGCTGTGCTCCCTTCATTCCTCCTGGCTCAGCCTCCCAAGTATTCAGGGTTACAGGCCTGCACCACCACACCTGGATTACTTTTGAACTTTAACATGTCAAATCTAATTTTCTCTTTTTTTTTTTGTACCGGGGATCGAACTCAGGATCTTGTGCTTGCCAGGCAGGCACAGCGCCACTGAGCTACATCCCCCTTGTCTAACTTTCTCTTAAGGCTCTTGGGTTTCCTTTTTTTTTGGTACTGGGGATGGAACTCGGGTCCTTGCGCTTGCGCAGCAGGTGGCAAAACCACTGAGCTAAATCCCCGGCCGCTCTTGGGTTTATTTTGCCTCTTGACTACAATTATTAAAATAATCTCCTACATTTCCTGTTTGTGATGTTGTCTCAATAAAATTAAATCTTAAATACAGTTCTAAGTAGAACATTTTTATTCCCCAGTGACTAATTTGATTATTCTAGAGCCTTATACTCCCATGCCTTAGACATGTGATAAATTGTCTTGTTTTGGGGGGGGGCATGGGGTCTCACTTTGTTGTCTGTTGTTCAGGCTGGCCTCAAACTTGCAGTGACCCTCCTGCCTCAGCCTCCTGTAAGCTGGGATTACAGACCTATACCACATCCAGCCTTTTTCCTGTTTTTAAAAAGTCTGTCATTTCCTCACTGACATCAAATGCTGCCAATAGCATGTGTTACTATAATTTTACATTTTAAAGTTTGCTCCAATTGATTGATCTATCCTGCATCAATACACCTATATTGTGGTTTTATGTTCTAAGATACGTATATCAACCCTCTGATCCTATTTCTTTTTCAAAAGTTTGTTATACTTGTGACTTCTCCAAATCTTTCATATCAGCTGGACAAGTTCTTTTAAAAGCCTTACTGAAACTAATTGACATTTCATTGAATTTTTAGGGAAAAAATGAGACAATCATATGTACAATATTAATTCTCATTCAAGTATATTGTCTATTTTCTTATTCACACCTGTTTCTTTTAGCAAAATGTTAGCTTTATTCATACTACCTTGCATATTCTTTTTTTTTTTGGCACCAGGGATTGAACACAGGACCTTGCGCTTGCGAGACAGGCAGTGGCACCACTGAGCTAAATCCCAGCCTACCTTGCATATTCTTTCTTTCTTTTTTTTTTTTTGGTACCGGGGATTGAACTCGGGTCCTTGTGCTTGCAAGGCAGGCGGCGAAACCACTGAGCTAAATCCCTGGCCACCTTGCATATTCTTATTAAATGTACATCTGGGTAATTGCACATCTGGCTAATTTGTATCCACTGCATTTTTTTTTTTTTTCTTTTTGGTACTGGGGATTGAACTCGGGTCCTTGCGCTTGCGGGGCAGGCAGTGGCACCACTGAGTCAAATCCCCGGCCCTCTACAGACTTTTTTTTGAGACAGGGTCTCGCTACATAGTTCAGGCTGACCTTGAACTCACTATGTAGCCCAGGTAGCCTCGAACTTGCAGTGATTCTCCTGCCTCAGCCTCCCCAGTACTGGGATTGCAGGTGTGCACCACCACGTCTAGTCTACAGAGGCTTTTAAAATTTTAATTGTATCAAATACATCTTAAAGATATATTTTCCTTTGACCTATAAAACACCCAGTGTAGACACCACAATGAATTATTCTCTTAATACATTGCTGGCCTTCAGTTACTAAGTTTTAGTAGGGTTTCCACCCACGTATGTGAGAACAGTCAACTTTGCTCTGGTGGTGCTGAGGAGCACACCCAGGGCCGTACACACACTAAGCACAGGCTGTCCCCGAGCTACCGCCCTCACCAGGCCCCCACATTTGTTTTTTATAGCATTCGTTTAGGTAGCAGAAATGTAACAGTCCTTTCTTTTTTTTTTTCAAATGGTAGTTTTGTTTTTCCAGTTCCAAGAATCGAACTCAGGACCTTGTGCTTGCCAAGCAGGCGCAGCGCCGCTGAGCTACATCCCTGGCCCAGAAATATAACAGTCTTGAATGAGTTTGGAAATGTGTTATTCTCTCCTCCTTTCCCAATATTCTGGAACAGCTTAAATAACACAGGAGGTGGGCATGGGGGCATAGGCCTATAATCCTAGCACTCCGGGAGGCTGAAGCAGGAGGATCACAAGTTTGAGCCCAGCCTGGGCAATTTTAAGGGCTGCCATTGTAGCTTAGTGCAATCTTCAGGATAGGCAGGGAGGAAGGGAAGGAAAAAAGTTATTATTCCTTGAAATCTGGCAGCATGTTAAAGCCAGGTGCAACGAGTGGCACGCATCTGTAAGCTGAACTACTCAGGAAGCCGAGGAAAAGGATTATGAGTTCAAGCACAGCGTGGGCAATTTAGCAAGACCAAAATTTTATCTCAAAATTTAACAGGGGGAGGGGGAGCACTGGGGATACAAGTCAGTACAAAGGTTCTGGGTTCAATTTCTAGTACCACAGGAATAAAAAAGAAATTTGGCAGAATGTATATTGCAAGATTGCATAGGTATTTACAGAGGTCATTTTTCAATAGCCTTAGTCTCATGAGTATCAATTGTGTAAGGATTTATGCTTTGTTTTTGGAAATTTAAAAATTTTAAGGAATTGGGGGTGCAGCTCAGTGGCAGATTGCTTGCCCAGCACATGCATGGCCCTGGGTTCCATCCCCAATACCACAAAAGAAAAAAATGTTTTTTCAGAAAAGCAAGTTCATTAGAATCACCATATCAAGTTTTTCTACAAATGAAATTTCAGAAGTTTTATGACCCCAGCCGTCTACATACACACTAGTTTTTCTTTCTCTTCAAAAACAAGCAATCTACACATCATCTCTGAAGATGCTCACATACAAGCAGAACAGGAAGGAGAGCGTTGCAGGCTGGCCAGGAAATCCCTCTGCTCAAGTCACAGCTGTGAGTACCTTTACGACTGCACAGCATAGGGTTGTACAAGCATTCTTGTAGAAAGGGTCACTGGCTGGTGCATGGAGGACAGACCAAGTGGGCAGGCACAAAAGCAGGCAGGAGCTCGAGGCTCTTCTGGTTGAGACCCCTGGTGCCCCCCATCCCAATACTGGGGACCAAACCCAGGGCTTTCACCCTAATCTAGATCCCTAGCCCTTTTTCTTTTTTTCTTTTCCTTTCTTTCCTCTTTCAACAGGATCTAAATTGTTAAACTACACAGGTTGGGCTCAAATTTGAAAGCCTTCTGCCTCAGTCTCCAAGTGGTTGGCAGTATAGGTGTGCATCACCATGCCTGGCCCCACCACCGGTGGCTTTGACCAGAGTGGTAGTAAGGTGACAAGAACTGGTTGGAGTTTGAAAACATCTTGATGCTAAATCCAAGAGACCCTGCATGTGGAATGTACTTTCATCAGTGAGATCACATGACATGCAGAGTCTCTACCAAGTGCACCTCTGGTTGAAAGTCAGTGCATGGACTTCAAGTTCTACAAGGGCCACTGCTTTCCTGTCTGTATAACCCATCACACTAGGCATAGTGCTTTGCAAAGTTGTTGAAATTCATGTGGGTGTTTAATTATAAAAGATTTCTGGTTTCCATTATGATGAGATTGGTTACAAAACACATGGGGACATACTAGATATGAAATTAATATTTGATTTAGAACTTTCTTTTATTTGTGGTCCTCATGCTACAATACAACCCTTCAAAGTCAATCAAGAACATAATATTAGTATACTTCTTCAATATACTTAGAAACTTAAAATGACCCAGAGCCCCAGCTTCTAGACTTCTACAAGGCAGCTTCAATATCCAAAAGGGCACAATACAATGACTGTGGCATGAAATCCATCTCAATGCAAATTTAAGAAAAGCAAACTATAGAGTATTATCAGACCACCAAAACTCAGTGAGATACTGTTATTTAATACGCCTACCTCTTAACTCTCTAAACATGTAGTTTTCAAAAATATCAATGCATGCCGGGGATTTAGCTCAGTGGTTCCAGTGCCTGCCTCATAAGCGCAAGGTCCCGAGTTCAATCCCCGGTACCAAAAAAGCAAACAAAAAATATCAATGCATGATGAATGTCATTATACTATATACCTAAAATGTACCAATAAAATTAATTTAAAAAAAATCAATGCATCAGCTTCTACCTCAAACTAATTTAGATCATCATCTGTGGGGTATCTTTTTTTAAAAGCTTACCTAGCAATTCTACCATTAGCCAGTTAGTAGTCACTGCTCTAAATGAATCTCTTATGAAGGGAAGACATAAATAAATAGAAATGTATAAAAGCCCAGGGAGAAAGGTTTTAAAAAAAAGAAGAATCAGAAGGACTCACCCTTTGCTTTCTGACATCTTTTACTCTTGACCTCTTCTTGTAAGGTCCAAAGATCATTATTAGAATCTATGTCATAATCCTAGCAATTACACAGTTAAGAAAAAACAGGCCTTGGGGGAGAGGGGAACTCAGTGGTAGAGTGCTCGCCTAACATGCGTGAGGCCCTGGGCTGGATCCCCAGCACCACAAAAAACAAAACAACTAGCCAGGAAAAAAAGCCTGGAGAGATCTTTGTTAGTTGTCCACGATCACTTGATACAACAGTTTTGCCAATGTGGGGAGGCTGTCAGGTTTCAAGTATAAACCAATGCACAAATAATCGCAGGGGACCACAGGGAGACGGGGAGAACTTCTGGCTCAGGTCTCCTATGTCCCAGTCCAAAAAAAATAGGGGAAATGTTATCTGTGGGACAAGCATTCACACTCTAGAGGACAATTTCTTTCTTTTTGGTTGTGGGGATCAAACTCAGGACCTTGCGCTTGCGAGGCAGGCAGCAGAACCACTGAGCTAAATCCTTGGCTCTAGAGGACAATTTCATTTGAACCTATTAATTTCCTTTCCAATGAAAATTTAAAGGATAAAGTAACATAGGGGGAGACAAGAAGGGGAGGAAAAAAGAGTTAAGATGTGCTATGTATACATACCAGCTCCCCAGTGAATGTAATCATTATGTACTGTAAACATGTACTAATAAAAAAATAAAAAACCATAAAATGTGAGGCTTAACAAAGGAGAGATGGTTTTTGAGGAGAATTTATATCTTCCAGTTTTTACTGGCATTAACAGTCTTTTAGCCTGGAGCAATTCAAAGATGAATCGTGAAAAAGAAAAACTTTATTTCAGATAGGTTCAGTAGCATGTGTGCTAAAGGGAAGGCTGGTTTTAGAAGTTTCTTTTCAAAGTTGTATTTATGTATAAATTAGACCTGATTTGGAAATGCTAAAATGTAGATTCAGTCCAACATGATACCAACCTTTACATTTATGGTAGACCTCATATTAGTACTAGAGGTTAGATTTTCATCACCAAAAAATGAGAATAACCTTACAGCTACCTACTAAGGTAATAAGCTGTGAAATTAATTCCCTAGTATTGCTTTGAAAATATACCCCTAGGTTGTTCAGAGAAATTCCAACTCCATCCAGATGTATTATTTAACTGGGATTCTTCAGTCATCATCTATGGTTGGCTTGATTGTCACTCCTCTTCTTATCTGACCCCAACCAATTAAACTGCAAAATGAAAACAGAAGAAACCATGAATTTTACATCCACTTCGTTATCATCACTACACCACTGTATGATGGAACTGGTTTTACTTGCATCTTGTAAATTCACGTATGTCCCCAAAGCCTGCTCCTCCACAAAGAAAACATGCTATTTCCCCAGATTCTTAGAACCAGGCAAATGGGCTCTGCCAGCATGGCAGGAAAGGGAAACCAAAATTGCCACCATAAATGTCCTTATCTGTACTCTATCAAAACCTACCTACCCTTTTATTTTTTTTATTTTTTAATTTTTTCTACCTACCCTTTTAGATCCACCTAAGAGCCCTCAGTCCACATCAGTCTAACTGTTCTTTCTACCCTCTTCTATGTTCTAGGCAAAGGCCAGGCTGGACACTGCTACCTCAACTGGAGTTTCTAGAACAAAGGCCATCTAAACACGGGTAAGAACCACAATTCTACTGAATGTAAGGATTATTCAGATGCTCGCTGGTCTCTTTTTAGGACTTTAACATACTTGCTAGTTTTGAAGCAAAATCTGAAAGTTCATTTGGATAGAGTCCTCTTTTTTTTTTTTTTTTTTTGGTACTGGGGATTGAACTCGGGACCTTGTGCTTGTAAGGTAGAGTCCTCTTATAATATTCGTAGGCACACCAAAAAACATCCTTTCTCTTAAAATCGGTTCTACTCTATGAAATGTAGCAAACAAGTGATATTATTTGTATGTTGAGTTTTTTAGTTTATTTAGCCTATTTTAAAATACACTGGAAATCAGTATGTCTGTAATACAAATGGTACAAGCACAAAAGAATGAAATCAAATGGGCATAAAGTACCACAGAGCAAGCTTACTTAAAAAGTTTAACTCTTTCAAAACAAAGAGAGCCAAGAGTGACTGAAATAATTATGTGGAGAACCAGAATACAAGATAGAGATTTCCAGGGTATAGATGAGAAAAAGCAGGAGAGAAAGTAAGCAGGTGAAGCAGGCCTCCAGAAAGGTCCTGATTATCCAATGGGAGTGAGAAGCTACAAGAAATTATTCAGCACAGCATGATCAAAGTGTTTAGGAAGATTACTTTTTTTTTTGTTTGTTTTGTTTTTAAGGCTTATTGGGAATCAAACTCAGGGACTTGTGCTTGCTAGGCAGATGCTGCACCCCTGAGCTATATCCCTGGCCCCAGGAAGATTAATTTTGATTGAGCTTTTAAATAACAGAGTAAGATGAAGCAAGAGTCTTTTATGATAACCCTCAAGTGGGAAATGGTGGTGGTGGACTATGAGGTCACACGGAACAGAAAGGAAAGGGCAGATGCAACTTGAGAAAGAGCAACAGGAGGCAGAAACTACAGACACATTTGTATTTCCTACCTCTAGTCACTCAGAGGACCTAGAAGCAATAGCACCCAGGAGCAACGAGTACACCTAAGACACAGATCTTCATTTCTAGATAACATTTCCCAGTAAAGGGAACCAGTGCTCCTTAGAGAAATGAAGCAAGGAAGGTATGAGTCTGGAACATCCTGGGCCAGAAAACCAGGATGTGTTTAAAAAAAAAAAAAAAAAAAATGAAGACCTGTCAAAGGGACACATGAAGCAGCCTGAAACCTGCTTATCAAAATAAAAGGTAGGAGGGCCAGGGATTTAGCTCAGTGGTTCCGCTGCCTGCCTCGAAAGCGCAAGGTCCCGAGTTCGATCCCTGGTACCAAAAGAATAAAAATAAATAAATAAATAAATAAAAGGTAGGGCCTGGGATATAGCTTAGTGGCACCGTGCCTGCCTCGGAAGTGCAAGGTCCTGAGTCTGATCCCCAGTACCAATAAATAAATAAATAAATAAATAAATAAATAAAATAAAATAAAATAAAATAAAACCTGGGTGCTCGCTTCAGCAGCACACATACTAAAGTTGGAACAAAATAAAAGCAGGCATGGTACCAAACACCTGTAACCCCAGTACTTGGGAGGCTGAAGGAGGAGGATCACAATTTTGAATCCAGCCTGGGCTACATAGGGAGTTCCAGGCCAGCCTAGACCACAGAGTAAGAATCTGATTCAAAAATAAAGGGATGGGGATGTAGCTCAGTAGTAGAGTGCTTGCCTAGCATGCACTAGGGTCTGAGCTCAATCCCCAGTACTGATAAAAAACAAAAAGCCAGGGATTTAGCTCAGTGGTTCTGTCACCTGCCTCGAAAGCTCCAGGTCCCGAGTTTGATTCCCAGTACCAAAAAACAAACAAACAAAAAACCAAAAAACCATTGAGTTTCTGTTATAACTAGAGAGGTAAATAAATCATGGGGAATAAAGATGGCCAAATGATAAATGTGGAGTGGTACAGATGGCTGGCAGGGGGAGGGATGGATAGAATCACCATTTTGCAGGCAATATAGTCAAGTTCACTCCAGGCAAGACTTATCAATGGATGCCAAATCCAGGGGGTTGGGATGTGATGAGCAGCCTGGTATTTGCACAGGCTAAAGTCTCTCCACACAGCTAGGCGTAGTGGCGCACACCTGTAATTCCAGCAGTTGGGAGGCCAAGGCAGGAGAATCGCTGCAAGTTCCAGGCCAGCCTGGGCTACTGTGAGTTCAAGGCCAGCCTGAACTACACAGTGAGACCCTGTCTCAAAAAAACAAACAACAGGGCTGGGGATTTAGCTCAGTGATTTCACCTCCTGCTGCACAAGTCCAAGGACCCAAGTTCGATCCCCAGTACAAAAAAAAAAACAACAAAAAAAACCTAAAACAAACAACAAAAACAAAAAGTCTCTCTACAGACTTCTTAGTAGTTGCCAGGATGAAAAGAGTAATACACAGCATAGAAACTAGACAACATCTTGACCACATGATCAAAATTAACTTCAAGGCCAGAGATATTTAGCTCAGGGGTGCCACACCTAGCTGGAAAGTGCAAGGTCCTGAGTTCAATCCCCAGTACTGGAAAGTAAAATAGAAAACCAGGGCCGGGGATTTAGCTCAGTGGTTCTGCCACCTGCCTCACAACCACAAGGTCCCAAGTTTGAAGGTCCCAAGTTCGCAGGTCCCAAGTTTGATCCCCGTACCAAAACAAAAACAAAAACAAAAAAGAAAACCATACAATGTCATTTGCCAAGCATGGTGGCGCACGCCTAATCCCAATACTCAGGAGGCTGAGGCAGGAGGATCGCTGGGGGTTCAAGGCCAGCCTGAACTAATAGTGAGACCTTGTCTCAAAAAATCAAAACAAACAAAAATTAATTTCAACAAGGAAGAGCAGTAAGGCATCATGTGATCCCTGAGGAGCCAAGAATATGTAACCCAAACCTAACCTTAGCTTTTCAAACCATTAGATAAACATAAGTTTAGCAACAGTCTACAAAATAACTTGCATATATTCTTCAAAGTTGGCAAAGTCAATGGGCCGGGGATTTAGCCCAGTGGCAATGCGCCTGCCTTGCAAGCATAAGGTCCTGAGTTCGATCCCCAGTACCAAAAAAAAAACATTGGCAAGGTCAAGATTTTTTGGGGGGGTTGGGGTGGGAATGGGATAAAATAAAATTTATTTTTAAAAAAATTAGGAGGAAAAAAGATTTTTTTAAAAAAAGGCTGCAGAATGCATACTGAGGCCATCCTCTTAAGTGAAACAAACAGGACACACATGTGTAAATACTGAGTAGTTTCTCTGGTGTGAGAAACTGAAAGTGTAAATAAGGATTAAAATGATTACAATGAATAATTGATAATTTGAAATAGGAAGAAAAGGTCCAAAGGAGTAGGGAAATCGGGAGGGGAAGGGGAGAGGAAAGGAGGGAAAGGAAAAATTTTGAGAAAAGGAAAAAATGGAAACAAAGTCTTCATAAATAGGGAAGGGTGGAGGGAGTGAAGGGTGGACAGGTAATGGGGGAAAAAATAACCAAGATATATCATGTACAGGTACAAGTTCCCAATGATAAATGTAAACGTATCGTATACCTAAAATGTACCAATAAAAGAATTTAAGCAAAAAACAAAAAAAGCCAGGAGGAAAAAAAAAGGCTGCAGAAGTTCCAGATTAGAAATGAAAGAGACATGAAACTTAAATGCAACGCATGATTCTAGACTAGAGGGCCCTAAAAGGCTTCAGTGAGACAGATGGTAAAATTGGAATCTGAATGACAGATCTCAGGATTTTACCAATGTTACATTTCTTAAAGTGGCTATAAAAGAGAGTATCCCTGCTTTTTGGAGATATTCAGAAAAAGACTTCTATGTAAATAAATGTGGATATATGTACTTATCTGGGAAGAGCATATAGGAGTTTCTGTATAATTCTTGCAGTTTTCCTGTAAAGTATGAAATTATTAACAAATAAAAAGCTAAAAAAAAAAAGCTAAAAAAGGTCAAAGACAGCCTGGGAGTATAACTCAGTACTGAGCAAATTAAACATTTGCATGACCGAGGCCCCAAGTGTGATCCCCAGCAGCAAAAAGCAAGGTCAAGGAAATAGAAATACTGAGCCTAAATTTGTTGGTTGTGTCTAAGAGAAAAGGACACCAACTGCAGTATTTGGACTAAATTATGGGACTACACATGGAGGCTAAAAATAGTTCTTCTCCAAATAAATAGTTGAGAGCTGAAGCCACACTAACTGTTGTGTTCTGAGAAGCTTGTATACTTGTGTGTGTGTCACCAAGAACTTAGGCAAACTGACTCTTCCCAGAGTTCAGGGCTGATAAACTCACCGCCAGTGCTTCTCAACTCTTCGGCTAAGGGCAATTTTCTCTCCCACTTCTGTGCACACAGGATTGGTCAGAACAATTTTGCCCAAATCAGCCTTGACAGCACTAACTCTCCCTCCTGTTGACAGAGATCCTATGTTGACCATGAGCACTTCATTCTTGGACAGCTTTTGGACCTAGGGCAATGCATTAGGGAAAAACAAATCCCAAAATCAAGAAAATGCTTGCCAAAAATAAGTAGGAGTTCACCAAATACTTGTGGGAATAAGTCAACAATAATGGAAAAAACATTCTATAAAATTCATTATAAGATGTGAACCATACATAGAGCCTAAAGGTGGTAAACAGGTTTACTTGGCATTCACTGATTTTATACAATCTCTGCCTTTAAAAAGAAATAAGCCAGTAACCACAGCATAAAACCTCTTAAACTTCTGAAGAAGCTATATACAGGTTCAGTGGCCCTTATTGGGAATACTTGGAAACAGAAGTGTTTAGGATTTTTCTAGATTCTGAAATATTTGTATATATATGAGATGTCTTGGGATGGAACCAAAGTCTAAATACAAAACCTACTTACATTTTCTTTTCTATTTTGTTTTTTGAGTCAGGGTCTCATTATGTAGTTCAGGCTGGCCTTGAACTCAGAGATCTTCCTCAGTGCTGGGATTACAGGTGTGCGCCACCACAGCTGGCTCACTTATGTTTTCTATGCATTTCATATACCTAGCCCGAAAATAATCTTATCACTTTCAGTACACCTGTGTTTTGACTGTTACTGTCACATGAGGTCAGGGTGGAACTTTCCACTTGGCGCATCATGTTGGTACTCCAAAAAGTTTGGATTTTGGAGCATTTTGGGCCTTAGGAATTGAGCATGCTTAACTGACCAGTTGCAGGGGTACATGTCTATAATCCCAGCTACTCAAGAGGCTGAGGATCCTGAGGTCAAGCCCAGCCTGGGCAACTTATGGGAACTGCATCTCAAAGTAAAAAATAAAAGGACTGGGGACGTAGCTCAATGCAAAGGCTGTGGATTCAAAGAGGGATACTCAACCTGCAGTAGAAATGAGGCACAAAACTTCCCACAAGGAAGGATGGCTGTCTAGGAGTTAATAAGGTGGTGCTGGGGTTCCAGTCCACCCTGTACCTAAGTCGGTTTCTGGAACTCCCCGACCCACTGTCAAATAGGCACCTGCCATACATGGTTGTTTCAAAGATTAAATGAATTTTCAGCTTCGATTCCCATTATTGGTGTTTTGCCTACTTAAAGCCCAATGCCCAAATTTAGATCACTGTTTCAATGGTTTCTTATTCATTTACTTGACTAGTTTATCTTAGTTTGTTGAAAAGAAAGTTTTAAAAAAAATATTTTTTCAGTAAAACATTTACTGGCACATTTTAGATATACATAATGATAACATTCATTATAGGGAATTTGCACCAGTACATGATACATCTTGTTTCTTTTTTTTCCCCACTCCCCCCTCCTTTATGTACAAAAGCTTTGTTTCCATTTTTTTTTACTTTTTTTTTCTTGTCCTTTCTCCCTCCCTCCTCCCTTGTTCCCCCTTCTCATTTGAACATGTGAAAAGAACGTTTTGTATTATTATGTTTCTTTTTTCTAAGAATCTTTTTGGTTTAAGTCTTGTACTCTGAATAACTACTTTGAAGATAACTGTACACAGTGTAATAAGTATAGTTATTCTTATTTGATAATGAAATTTTATTTTTTCATTAAAAAGTCTGATGAGGGGCCGGGGATTTAGCTCAGTGGTTCTGGCGCCTGCCTCGCAAGCGCAAGGTCCCAAGTTCGATCCTGGGTACCAAAAAAAAAAAGTCTGATGAGACAAAAATAGTCTGTAATAAAGGAATTCTGAAAAACATGATAAACTTGGAATTTTACAGGCATGGATAACAGTCAAAATGTTTTATTACTTTCTCATAACTTTTCATGTTATTTGTCCCGAGTGAAGTATGCTGGAGTGTTCGTAAATTTAAAACGTTGATAAATATTAACTTTATCTTAACAAGTACTACCAGCCAGACGTGGTACTGCACATCTGTAACCCCAGTACTTGAGAGGCTGAGGCAGGAGGATCACTGCAAGCTGGAGGCCAGCCTGGAATATACAGTCAGTTCAAAGCCAGCCTGAAGTACAAAGGGAGACTCCACTCACAAAAACAAGTACTACCAATCTACACTTTCCCGAGAAGAGTGACTGCTTATTTCCCATGTCCTTGTCAACATTAGGGGTCAGCAATTTTTCAATCTCTACCAACAATCTTCCTAAAACACTTTTTCAAAAAGCCCACACGGCCTTTAATCCCAGCACTCGGGAGACTGAGGCAGAAGAATCATGAGTTTGAGGCCAGCATGGACTACCTAGTGAGACCTTGTCTCAAAAAAAAAAAAAAAAAAGTTTTTTAAAATACTTTCCCTGTTCTTGTGTTTTGTTTTGACCTTAAACCAACTGCCATACTGTTGTTCTCAATTTTTAGGACGTCAAACTGATTTATCTTAATTCCATGTTAAGTATAAAAGATTAGAACTCAAAACTGGTTTTAGTATCACTTTTTCTCATTTATTTGGAAACAGGAATTATAAAAAGCACTCACCTTTGCTGCTTTCTTGTCACCTTCAGTGCGTACACCTAGAAGCCGTCTAAGTAGGAAATAGGAAATTTCTAGTTCTGTGAATATCTCAGGTAAAGCTCCAACTGCACCAAGCACCTGCCCCACCATTCTGTCAGCCCGGCACAAGGTGGGGTCGATTTTTGTTCCAACTCCTACGTAAGACAAAAATGTAGATAGTCTAATTCTTATTTCCTAAAACACCTATGAAATGAGTATTTGCTCAAAAGCTTAATCAAAGAAGCATAGCAAAATCTATACATTTTAGTACATACTTCCATTTTCATACCCATATAACAGTTACAGGAGCATAACAAAACACCCATTTTATCTGATGGAAGAGAATTGTAAATTCAACAGGTTCGTTGGGCAAATGAGAACAGTCTCTTCATTTAAATTCTAAACAAATAGCAAATACAGATAATAATCTAAATATCCTCAATGAAGGTTGAAGATACAAAAATTCACAATGAGCAGCCTGCAGAATATCTGCATGCCATTTCCCTCCTGCCAGGCTGATCACAAAGACAGCTTAAAGACCCCACACCCGATTCCTGGGATCCACTTAGAAATAATGTGTCTTGGTAGGAGAAAAGGGGCTAAGATATATAGACAGGAATTGGTTAAATAGTGATAACTGCTGAAGCTGAGTGTTGCTACATAAAGGCTATCGTTAACAGTATTCTCTATTTTCTACTGTTAAGTTTGAAAAGTTCCTAAGTTAAATTCGAAAAACTGTTTCTGAAGTTTCCCTGTTTACAAAAAAAGATAAAATTGTATACAGTAAATTCTTAATTACAGGATAGAATGGTAAAGTTGTGTAACAGAAGAGTTGTATAGCCAAAACCCAGAGAACAAACTTGTTTGATGAAGAATAAAATGGTCACCAAACATTTTCATCTTTAATCCAAAGGCACAATACCTCTAATTCTCAATGAATCTCAGTATCTGATGATATACTAAGTTGTAAAAAACAAAAAACTAGAAAAGGCTTAAATTATTTTAGTAATTTCTATATAGTAGAGGTTATCTTTCCCCTTTTTTTTTGTATTTAAGATAGGATGTCACTATGTTGTCCAGGCTAGCCTTCAACTCCTGGACTCAAATGATCCTACCTCAGCCTGCCAAGTACCTAGGACTAAGTGCTACCATGCCCAGGTAGAGGTTGTCTTCTTTTATTCTCACTCAGTATATAAATATAATCTGCTATCATTGCTTCTTGGCCTTTTGGCTAAGATCAAGTGTATAATCTGCTATCATTCAACTGACATTTTTTATTTTTTTTATTTTATTTATTTTTTAATATTTTTTGGTACCAGGGATCGAACTCAGGACCTTGCGCTTGCAAGGCAGGCGCGGTGCCACTGAGCTAAAACCCTGGCCCTCAACTGACATTTTTGAGTTACTTATTTTTTTGAGGAGGGGAAGGTTGCTGGAGATTAAACCCAGGGCCTTGTGCATGCTAGGCAAGTGCGCTACCATTCATTTCCCATTTGCAAGACACAAATGAAATGCAACCACTCTCTATCCTACAAACTGTACAGATTAAAATAATAGCAAGTATAAGCTAGGCATGGTGGCACATGACTATGGTCTGTTATTCAAGAGGCTGAGGTGGTAAGATTGCTTGAGTCCAGGAGTTCTAGGCCAGCCTAGGCAACATAGCAAAAGACCCTGTCTCAAAAACAAACAAAGTCTGGCCTTGAACTCCCAGTGATCCTCCTGCCTCAGCCTCCTGATGCTGGGATTAGAGGCGTGCACCACCACACCTGGCTATATTAGTTATTTTATTTTTTTAATTTTTTTATTTTTTTGGTACCAGGGATTGAACTCAGGTCCTTGCATTTGCAAGGCAGGCGGCGGAACCACTGAGCTAAATCCCCAGCCCTTATATTAGTTATTTTAAACCTGGGTCATAAAATTTATTTTGTTATTATTGCTAAAGTAGGTTATTCACTAAAATATATTCTTTACATTTAAAATAATTTTTATAAACACATGAAAAACCATCTTTTTTGGGGGGGGGTTTGAGACAAGGTCTTGCTGTGTAGTGCAGGCTGGGCTCAAACTTGCGGCAGTTAGGCCAGGGGTTTGTTGAGCTCAGTGGTTCCACCACCTGCCTTGCAAGCACAAGGTCCTGAGTTCAATCCCCAGTACCAAAAAAAAAAAAATTGTGGCAATCCTCCTGCCTCAGCCTCCAGAGTGCTGGGATTACAGACGTGCACCACTACACCTGGCTCTAAAAACCATTTTATAAATGAATATCAGCAGTTTTTAAACTACATAAATATTCCCCCATCCTATTCAATTGTTAAAATGCTCAATTAAAAATCTATAATATAGCTATATAAATATAAAATAGTATCTATTAAAGTTGGTTTATTTGTGGGAAAAAAATCTACAATATAGCTTTGAGTAATCCATTTCCTAAGACAAGTCCAGGAACTCCCACAAGTTAAAAGAAAAGGAACCAGAGAGAAATCCTTACCAATAAGACCCCCGGGAGCAGCATACTGAAGATCATTATGTTCCGCAAAAAGTGATACAATTTTGGAGAAGATTGGTTTACACATGAGTTTTCCTTCACTATCTTTGGAAACAATACCAGGTCTGACTTCTATTTCCTGGCCCACCTGCAAACATATAATTAGTAAAGAGAATTACCATGGTACACAATATTCATTTACCTGTTAGGGTTCTAGCAGGGAGACCGTAAAACTGTAAAGGCAATCCTTCTCTTTCAAAAAATCACTCTTTTTGTTTGTGTTTGTGTGTGTGTGTGTGTGTGTTTTGAGACAGGGTCTCACTATGTAGTTCAGGCTGGCCTTGAACTTACTATGTAGCCCAGTCTGGCCTCGAACTCGAGGTGAACCTCCTGCCTCAGCCTCCCAAGTGCTGGGATTACAGGCATGCACCACCGTGCCTGGCGAAACGTCACTATTTTTAAAAAATGGAAAAACAAATGTGGACCAGATCTTCAAAATCAGAACTACTTAACTGTTGCTAACTACCTACCACAAAAGCCTGTCACCACACAAAATGTGTTCCACACTCCCAAGAAGCCTATAAACACAGCGGTCAGACAGACATACTCCACCACGAAAAATAAGTTGTGTGTGTTCATCTATGGCACTGGGGATTGAACCTAGGGCCTTTATTTTTACTGCTTTCATTTTAAGACAGGGTCTACGTTGCTAAATTGCCCAGGTTAGGCTCAAACTTGCAACCCTCCTGCCTGAGGCACCCAGAGTTCAGGGATTGCAGGTGACCACCATCATGCCCAGCAAAAACTTATTTTTCAATTTGGATTATGCATACTTTTTTCCTGATTAAGTCAAGGGCAAAATAGCCAGGCATGGTGGCACATGCTTATAATCCCAGCACTCAGGAGCCTAAGGCAGGAGGATCACTGTGAGCTCAAGGGTCATCCTGGGCTACACAGTGAGTTCAAGGGCAGCCTGAACTACACAGTGAGACCCTGGCTCAAATAAAACAAAACAAAACAAAAAAACACCTCAAAAAGACAAGGGCAAAATAAAAAAATGAATAACCCAAATCCAGCTTACCTTCAATACTCCCTTTAGGATACTACCACCAGCCACACCTCCCTTAAGGTCATCAACTTCACAACCAGGTTTGTTGACATCAAATGACCTAATGACTACAAGAAAATTAAGGAAATTAAAGTCATTTTTTTCCCCTGGTACTGGGGATCAAACTCAGGACCTTGCACTTGAGGCAGGTGCAGTGCCACTGAGCTAAATCCCCAGCCCTTTAAAGTCATTTTTAAAATTAATTTTAATTTTAGGTTAAATATTATTTTCCAATTCAAGTTTTCTAAAAAATAAATATTATTACTCTAATCTTTTTTTTTTTGGTACTGGGGATCAAACTCTGGACCTTGTGCTTGCAAGCCAGACATATTACTCTAATCTTTATTGCAGCCTTACCATGAGAAAAATGGAAATAACTTGAAAGTCATTAACAGATGACATATTATAGTATATCTGTACTAATGGACTATCATGCAGCAATTTAAAAACAGTAGTTATACAGCTGGGCATGGTAGCATATATCTGTGATCTCAGCATTCAGGAGGCTGAGGCAGGAGGACTGCTGTGAAGGCCAGGCTGGACTACAAAGTGAAACCCTGTCTCAAAACAACAAATGGGGCTGGGGATTTAGCTCAGTGGTTTTGCCACCTGCGCAAGCGCAAGAACCCGAGTTCGAACCCCGGTACAAAAAAAAAACCCCAACAACAACAACAAAAAAGGTAGTTATATATGTAATCATCTGGAAGAAGGACACTCATAATACCATTAAGGAAAATAAGAGTTACAAAAAGTAACATGTGTACTATAATTCTATTGCCAAGGGCAAAAAAACCCAGTAAAAATATGTATAGTTACCCTCCATATCTGAGGGTTTTACAACTGTGTTATTCAACCAACCAAAGATCAAATATTTTTTTTAAATTGTGTCTGTAATGAGCATGTATGTACTTTCTGTCATTATTCCCTATACACCAGCACTGTTTACACAACATGCATCTTGTATTAGATATTATACAGAGTCTAGAAATAATTTAACATATATAGGAAGGGAGTAGGGATATAACTCAGTGAGAGTTTGTTGAGCATGCATGAAGCCCTGGGTTCCATCACTAGCAATGAAGGGTTAAAAAAAAGTACACGTGAGGCTACGCATAGGTTATATGCAAACACTACCCCATTTTATATAAGGGATCCCTACATTACATGGCCTCTATAACGAAAGCTTACTTTTGTTTTTTTTGTTTTTTTGAGACAAGGTATTCCTTTGTAGCCCAGGCTGGCCTCAAACTCATGGTACCCCACCTGCCTCAGCCTCCTGAGTGCTGGGATTACAGGTGTGCACCACCACACTCTGCTAAAAAGTTACTTTTTTCCTTTTAAAACCACAACTCTAGGACTACGTATCTTGCGCTTAGGTCACCCAAGAGAACTTTTCCTACCAAACAGGAGCCCCAAATGACGGCCCAGAGGGGCTCAAATGTCAGTTTTGAAAAGGCTCCTACAGCTCTGCATAGGAGCCACAGGTTTGGATAATCAAGTAACACCAATAACAGCACATCATTAATGGTATGACACCATCTGTATGGAAATTGTGACACCCTAAAACATTATAGCTACAGAGAAGAGTTTATTACTCCGTGTTGCTCACATAACATACCATATATTGAACATAAAAAGGTTAAGTTTTTGCTACTGTATTCAGGACTCTGTCCCTCATCCAGTGTTGCATTCTAGTACTCACTGCCAATATGACCTCGGTGCTAATCAATTTCTAAAGCTTTTATGGATTTATTCTCATCTCTGCAGAAAGAAACATTAATAAACACCCTTAGAAGTGAACTCCCAATGTAGAAAAGACCAAATTAAGAACAGGGCTGGGGATTTAGCTCAGTGGCTCCGCTGCCTGCCTCGCAAGCGCAAGGACCCGAGTTCGATCCCCAGTACCAAAAAAAAAAAGAATTAAAGGGGACTCCTATCACTCACCAATAAGTCGAGGTTCTGAAGTAAAGTCTCTAGGAGGCACCGGTATTTTCTTTACTATGTACTCACAGACAACTTCAATATTGTATTTCAGCTGGGCAGAAATTGGAATAATGGGAGCTCCTTCTGCTACTGTACCTATAAAACGAAATTCAAAAAGATCAAAACAATGCAGTTTTATAGACTTGGTCCATACATCTGTTACCTGAAACAATTATGATTACTAAAGTAGAGGCCTAAGCATCCCCAAATGTAAGCAACAAGTAGAAAGTTACGGTTCTGTTTAGGAAGATGACAATATTCTACCTTTTCTTTTTTGGTAGTGGGGATCGAACTCAGGACCTTGCACTTGCCAGGCAGGCAGCAGCACCACTGAGCTAAATCCCCGGCCCCTCTACCTTTTCTTTTTAATTCCTGGAAATGAATTCTATTTTCCTTAAGAGAAAAACTGTTAAAAAATCACATTGGTATACTTAATATTGTAGAGTAGTAAAACTGTTTAAAGAAATAAAATACACTCCTGGGAAAGAACACTTTAGAGCTGAAAAGATTTCTAAGAACATGTAATTAAGCTCCCAATAAATATCAAGATAAAATTATAGACTCTTTGCTAATCAGACTGGTAGCACATATAGTATTTGCACCTCATTAATCACATGTCAAACAGTTTGGTCAAAGAAATGGACCAAACATAATTATTTTCGATTGTTTTTTTTTTTTTTTTTTTTGGTACCAGGGATCGAACACGGGACCTTGAGCTTGCGAGGCAGGCGGAACATAGATTTTAATCAAAATGACTTTTCTTTTTCATGACAGAACTGGTTTCATAGGAAGCTAAGCTTTCCAACAAGAACAGCAAGACTAAGAGAGAATCATAGATAAACAGTAAGATGCATCATATCGTACCTGAAATGAAACACTACACAACTAGAAAAAAGGACACTGAAAAGTTTTTTTCTTTTTTGGTACCGGGGATCGAACTCAGGACCTTGCACTTGTGAGGCAGGCGGCGGAACCACTGACCTAAATTCCTGGCCCTTAAAAATGTTTTTATTGAGCCTGGGATTTAGCTCAGTGGTTTCGCTGCCTGCTACACAAGCTCAAGGACCAGAGTTCAATCCCCGGTACCAAAAAAAAAAAGAACTGTGAAAAATGTTTTATTCATTTTTACTTACCACTGAAGATGGAGTGCGGGGGCAGTGCTAGGGATTGAATTCAGGGCCCTGTACATGCTAGGCAAGCACTGAGCTAAATCTCCAGCTCTGAGATTCTTTTAAAATCTGTGTGATAAAGTATCACTGAATCTAACAATTCTAATTTTCAGCCAGCAAGAATATATTTTAGTTTATCAAATTCAGAAATATATATCTCACTAGTTAGATTATCAAGTAGTAGAGAAAGAAATAAGTCTTAAGACCCCTAAGATTGGGCCAGGGATTTAGCTCAGTGGCACCACACCTGCCTGGCAAGATCCTGAGTTCGATCCCCGGTACGGGTGGGGGGAGGGACGGACCCCTAAGATTACCTTGTTGTAGATAATGTACTATATTAAAAGGTAATTTAACATTTGGTATCTGGATTAAATGCCTCTCAAAGGGATTCATATAGATACTATGGCTTCTTACCTTGTACAAATGCAAGGATCTGTTCATATTGTTCCTTAGCCTGACTTTCTTTTACCAAATCAATTTTATTCTGTAGGATCAAAATATGCTTCAGTTTCATGATTTCTATTGCAGCCAGGTGTTCAGAAGTCTGAGGCTGAGGGCAAGATTCATTACCAGCTGGTTGATGAGGAATAAAAAAGATGTATAAGAATAGGTAGAAATATTCAGACCAAGCAAATTCAGAGACAGAAAGCAGATTATTGGTTTCTAGGGACAGAGGGGAGGGAGGCCTGGACAGTGACTGCTAATGGGCAGAGTTTGCTTTCCTGGTGATGGGGAAGTCCTAGAACCACACATTGGTAATGTTACAACACGTAAATGTATTCAATGTCACTGAAATGTACACTTTAAGTTGCTAAGTTTCATGTTATGTCTATATTTTACCACCCCCAAAATGTGACAGCATCTGTGAAAGAAGGGTTCAGAATATTCTAGCCCCACTCAAGGTAAACATCTTAGATATCATTCCCAAGCATCCACTTTTTACCCCTGCTTCACCCCATGCCTGCATTCACTGCAGCTTCCCATTCCTCCTGGATCTATGCAAGAAACAGAATCAGAATCAACAAGTCTGGCTTCTCAGGGCCTGCCTTCAGCTTTTGCTCAGGCCTAAGGTAGAGCCCTCTGGCTCTAGCCAGTCTTAGAGATATCCTGGCCTAGTCAAGCTCTCGAAGAGAGCAATTAAGATGGGAAGACACACATGAATTTTAGTACCAGTGGCTACTCCTTAACAATGAAAAGGGAGAGCCCTAACTGAAAGTAATCAAGAATATATTACAAGTGAACAGGCATGTTTTGTTCAACATGCTATTAATCACCATCCCCAAGGTGTCTCTTAACAGCCCACATTAAGGAAGCACAACCCTAGCCTTGAAAAGCCCCATGCTGGACAGCAGCACTTAGTACGAATGCTGTTTACACCTAAATAAAACAATTCTACGTCTACAAACAGACAGCTCTCACAACACATGCATATGCTTTTATACATCACTGTTACTTGTTTTTTATTTATTTGAGACAGGGCCTCACTGTGTACCCCTGGCTGGCCTCAAACTGATTATAGGCATGCGCCACCATGACCAGGTCACATAAATTTTAAACTCATGTGATTGTGATAGGGAAAACACTGACTTGTTTCTTTTGGACCCTATCGTAAGAGTTCTCAGACACTATCAGCACCAGTTTTATCTTGTTTAGGACCTTGTGATAGCTGATAGGAAGGAATGTCACCCCGAATGACATTGTTCCCATTTCTGTCAACCTTAGGTAATGGATGTGGCCTTAGTTTCCCTCTTCCATATTTGCCCTCCCATTTCTGATGATTTGCCCAAACCAATTCTGATGTGTTTACCTATCAACAGGAGAGCTGCATCCATCACTGCTGCGCCGTTCAGCATAGTTGCCATCAAAATGTCGTGGCCAGGACAGTCAACAAAGGAAACATGTCTGACAACCGAGAAAGAACGGTCAGTCTGAAAACCAATCAACACTTAAACATCCAAGTTAGACCTTTCTTTCTTTTGTTCAGGTACTGAGGATTAAACCAGGGCTTCACACATGCTCAGCAAGCGCTCTACAATTGAGCCTCATCCCCAGGCCTTTTTTATTTTGGGACAGAATCTCACTAAGTTGCCTAGGCTGGCCTCAGACTTGTGATCCTCCTGCTTCCGCCTCCTAAGTAGCTGGGATTACAGGTGTGTGCCATCAGGCCCAGCTCAGATTACAGATTTCTTAAAGTTAAATTACTTGGGAAGTTATTATTATTATAAAATGGTCACAGAACTTGGGTGTTTCTAGACTTTAGAAATAAGATCACGAGCTAAGAATAAAATCACTGCAGATCATTAAAATCAACTGAAATTAGCTACATGTAGAAATAACTGGAGACAGGTACTCTCAAATCCAATTATAGTGAATATGGGATAGAATAATGGTAAAGAGAACATATGCTAGAAATGTCATCGATTTGAAAGCTAAAGCCTAATGATATGCAAAAATCATGTTGATAGAATGAAGACTGTTTGAAAAAAATAATTCCACTTTGAAAAACTCGAATTGTACATGTCAAGTGGAGAAGACAGCATGATTTTAGTAAAATTACAGTACATGTTCAGAAATATGACTTTTTAAAAAACTGTACACTCACATTCCCACACTCTGAAACAGGATCAGGGTCAGCAAACTATGGCCCTTAGGCCAGACCTGGCCTCTCACCATATTCATGCGGGCACATATTGTCTATGTATGCTTTGGTAACCTAAGAGCAGAGATAAGTTCTTGCAACAGCGACTCTATGGCCTACAAAGCTGAAAATACTTACTATCTGACCCTTTACAGAATGAGTATGCTGATTCTGATAAAGGCCAGGACGAGACAAGTAAGGCAATTGCCCGAGGGGCAAAATTTAAGTGAGGCCAAAAAACTAGGCACTCAAGACAAATATTTAAATTCAGCATTTTAAAAAATCAAAATTAAATTTAATGCAAAAAAATCCGTAATAAACAAAATATCAGTTTTAAATTTAAAAAAGAAAGGATCAGTAACAATGCCATGCCAAAATTGGGCCGTGGCACATGCCTGTAATCCCAGAACTCTGTGAGGCTGAGGCAGGATCACAAATTAGAGTTCAGCCTAGGTAACGTAGCAAGATCTAACCTTAAAAAAAAAGAGGGCTGGGGGATGTAACTCAGTGCAAAGGTCCTGGGATCAATGCCCAGTACCACAGTGGGAAAAACAAACATTAAAAAAAAAGCCACACCAAGCAAAACAAAGAATTTTTTTTGACAGGGTCTCACTATGTGGTTCAGACTGGCCTTGAACTCACTATGTAGCCTAGGCTGGTCTCGAACTCGCAGCGATCCTCCTGCCTCAGCCTGAGTGCTGGGATTACAGGCATGCACCATCATGCCTGGCAAAGAAGTAATAGTGAAATAAGAAAAACATCTGCAATATTACATCTGTCATTTTTAAAAATTCTAACATTCTGTTCATCATAATATTTTGCATTTTTAAAAATTGCATTAAAGTTACTTGTCCTGATTACTGAGATTTGTGGCTGACCCTCTATTCCCACCTTTTGAGCCCAAAGTGAAGACTTCACTTACCTCTCACTAATCCCAGCCCTGTCCCTAATCTAAGTTTCCTTGCAGGTCATCTGCAAGCCCCATTGGCAACACTAGACAGAAGCCAGTATCCTCTGATAAAGAACAAGGAGATCTGATCATATTCAGAAAATAGAGAGGGAATAAATCCATGTGTTTTCGAGAAGTAATTAAGAATGGTTTTCTTGGGGGTCGGGGATTTAGCTCAGTGGTTCTGCTGCCTGCCCTGCAAGCGCAAGGACCAAAAAAAAAAAAAAAAAAAAGAATGACTTTCTTCCTCTCCTAATAAATAGGAACAACAGTGTTTAAAAGAAATTCAGGAAGCCTAGAAAAAGAACTTCTAAAGCTCAATAAGTTGTTTTTCTTCCCCATTCTGTTTATGCAATACTTTTAGTTTGTCTTTTCAATTATCAATATTATAGACAACATAAAATGAAAAAGAAAATATTCAGTAATTAGGTTTGTTGTTTAATATCTCAATTCAATACTTCAAAAAGCACAAGGCAGGGCTAAGAATTTAGCTCAGTTGGTTCCACCACCTGCCCCAAAAGTGCAAGGTCCCGAGTTTGATCCCAGTACCAAAAAAAAAGCACAAGGCAGTGAAATAAAAAGTCTGCACAAAAGAGGTTACCTGACTAATTTGAAGTTCCCTTTGGTCCCTGGAATGTCTGTAGGAAACTCATCAGGTGTACCACTTCCACATGACCTATAGCATTCTGGTCGAGGACAACTTGGGTCATCAAGTTTATAAATCTAAACATTTCAATTAAAAAAAGATAAAGATTTGTTATCTGTACAACAGTGAAAGTTAAATAATTTCTAGTTCCACATTACACAGCTTACCTTAGCATTAGCATATCCAAGCTTGATTGTAATGTTTCTTTCTAGTTCATTTTTGAACCTGACAGTGTGAACTCCAGAAATGGCTTTTACAACTGTGGACTTCCCATGAGCTACATGACCAATGGTACCTACAGACAAAGTACAAAAACTTAACTCTGGGCCGGGGATTTAACTCAGTGGTTCTGGAGCCTGCCTTGCAAGCGCAAGGTCCCAAGTTCGATCCCCGGTACCAAAAAAAAAAAAAAAACAAAAAACTTAACTCATGTACATTCAATTACACCAACTAATTTTTAACTAGTGTTAAGAGTAGAAAACTCAAAGGCATAACTCACTGTAAATATTAATGTAAAAGCAACAGTGACCTGAATTTTTCCTCCTATATATCCTTCCCCACTAAAAACTTGTTTTGATACAGAATAGAAGAACTTTCCATGTAATTAACAACCTTATTTATTTATTTATTTTTGGTACCGGGGATCAAACTCAGGACCTTGGGCTTTCGAGGCAGGCAGTGGAACCACTGAGCTAAATCCCCGCCCTACAACCTTATTTAAAAACCATACTGAGCATAAACTGGGCGTGGTGATGCACACCTGTAATCCGAGCATTCTGGGAGGTTGAGACAGGAAGAAGAAAAATTTGAGTCCCACCTAGACAACTTAGCAAGATCCTCACTTAAAAATAAAATTAAAAAGGGCCGGGGATTTAGCTCAGTGGTTCTGCTGCCTGCTTTGCAAGCTCAAGGCCCCGAGTTCAATCCCCAGTACCAAAAAATGAAAATAAAATAAAATAAAAAGGGCTGAGGTTGTAGTTCAGTGGTAGAGTGCTTGCCTAGCATATACAGTGCCCCCCACCTTTTGATCTCCAGTACAAGAAAAAAGAAAGAAACATTCCAACATATTCAGACTAAAGTAAATAAGTATGAGAAAGCCAGGTATGGTGGCACATGCCTGTAATCCCAGCACTGGGGGGCTGAGGCAAGAGAAGTACCGCAAGTTCAAGGCCCAGCCTGAGCTACATAGTGAGACTCTATCTCAAGAAGAAAAAAAAAAGGTATAAGAAGCCCTAACACAACAAAAAGGAATTCTTGAAACCAATAAAACAGCCAAATTTACTTACAGTAATCCTACCAAGGACAGCACATATTTTATAGCATACCTCATGGTAGGATTAATCTTGTTTTTTTGAAACACTATGTTGCCCAGGCTGGCCTCAAACTAACAACCCACCTTGGCTCCCAAATAACTGGGATTACAAGCCTACACCACTGTACCTGGCTGAATTTTACTTTTATCTAGCTTTGACTGAATTGTTTGTAGGCTCAAAATGCCCCCAAACTTACACTCAACATAACCGCTCCTCTATGTTCCAGGTGCCAATTAAGAAAACAAAACAAAACAAAAAAAACCTTAATCATAGCTTCTACATCAAATAAAATTTTCATAAACTCCCCTTTCAATAATCCTGTGTGACAAGTAGAGCTACATTTTAAACACTTCCTTCAACTTCTGCCACATATGATTACATACTGCCTTATGCTATTAAATGTTCCATATGTCTATCTTTTTGTCTTGTGTAATCTATAAACTGTACATGGGCAGCCCTTTCTTCCTCCTACCAAAAAAATCTAGCAAATAGTTTGTTCCCAAGGGCTCGAAAACATTAGTTGTGTGTTTATTTTTGTTGTTACTTTTTGGAAACAGTTTCACTACAATGCCTAGGCTGGCCTCAAACTCTTGGGTTCAAATGATCCTCCTGCCTAGGCTTCCTAGTAGCTGGGACTACAATCAGCTTCAATGATGTATTCTTGAATATCTAAATCCTCATATTATTTCACAAAAAGAGACGTTACTTACAAATCAGGTCTCTAAGTTATTTTCTTACCTATATTAATTGTTGCTTGTCTGCTGATTACTTCATGTGAAAGTGGAGTCAACTTGGTAACATCCTGCAAAAAAATATATTTATTGTAACACATCGTACATAGACAAACCAGAACTTTTCCTCTGACTTTACATATGTACTGTACACTGCCGTCTGTATAGCTCTCTTCTACTTTAAAAGCACCTTCCTCATATAAGCAATTTTATACTCTGATGGTAGGGAAGTCCTAAGAGCCCCTAATCGTTAAACAACACAAAGCACCCATGCTCCCTAAGGGAGGTCTAGAAGCCAAAGGGCCCCAATCTTGGAGCCTTAGTGTGTCCTCGGTGTCTTACACTAAAGACAGTGTAGACACCCTGATCTCAGACTTTCACAGGTAGAAACCATAATGACACTTAACACCAAGATCTAGCCTAATCTTCAGGAGCTCCAGATCCCCCGATCGCGCATCCCCACGCCCAGGTAGCGGAAAGGCCTAACAGCCGGCGGCTTTGGCGCCTGGTTCCGGGGCTCCCTCCTAACCCATGCTCCCGACACTCCGGCACTGCCTTGTCCCAACGACCTCCGGGAGGCTAGGCCATCCCTACTCCAGAGCTCACTGCACCCTCCCAGTCCGAAACCTCACCAAGGTGGCGAGATCCTGACGGGAAAGGTGCGGCTGTCCCAGAGTCACTCCAGCCTCACCCCCCGCCATTTTGTCCGGAGAGGAAGGAAGTTCCTGCGGTCGCCGCCTGACAGTACGCAGGCCCCCGTGGGCGGGGCGGCGAGGTGGGACGGGGAGGGTGACTAGAGCTCGGGGCTGGATAAAAGGATGTCGGTGCAGCCGTGGCCTCATTGTCCGGAGTTCTCCTTGCTTGGAGTTGTTCACAGCCTGCCTGCAGGCTTATTTTAAAACACCATGCAAAGATTCGGGATCTCTTCGTTGCAGATTTGTTAGATATTTGTGCAGGCAACGCTGAGGGCAGCCCCATAAAAGGCCCTATGCGAGGCGGGTGAAGGAACGCGACACGCGCGCCGGCAAGGGAGCAGTCATTTCCGTTTCCTGTGGGGTTGGCCCAAGGAGTTTCTATGAACTTGGGAATCTTACCTGGGTGTAAAAGCTGAAAGAAGAGATGTTCCCTATTCATTTATTTATTTCCAATTTCAGTAATTTAATAAGGCAAGATCGGTTCGGGGCCCTCTTTGGTTTGCGCTGGGCTCCGGGCCGGGAGGCGGCCGCGTGCTGAGCTGGGGACGCTCTTGTCGCCGCGCGGTCGCCGCGGGCGTGGGGAGGGCGCCCTCGCGCGGAAATTTAGTGAACGGCTCTGCAGTGCAGGGCTTGGCAAGGTGTGGTCCCTGGTGACGACTGTTCGGAGTGAGTTTAGCGACAGGTGGAAGCTAGGTGTCGTGAGAGTGTCCAAAGTTTTTTTCTTTTCTTTTCTTTTCTTTTTGTTACGCAGATCCAAGAAAACTCACTTTTTTAGTGGAAAGATTAGCAGTGAATCACTATTGGAGGGAAAGGGATGAAAAATAATTTTTTAAATTTTTTTGAGACGGTCACGCTATGTAGTTCAGGCTGGTCTTGAACTCACATGTAGCTCAGGCTGTCCTCGAACTCCCGAGTCCCACGAAACCTGGCCAAGAATTTAAAATGTGTTATGTACATGTACCAGCTCCCTAGGAGGAATGTAATCATGAACTGCAAACATGTACCAATAAAAATTAAAATTTAGTAAATTTTAAAGATTTTTGAAGCCTGGCATGGTGCCACGCGCCTGTAATTTCACCACTCTGGGAAGGAGTGCGAAGTTGAAGTCGCACCTGGGCTATTTATCGAGACCTTGTTTCAAAATAAGGGTGGTGGGGCACCTTGGGGTGAAACTCAGTGCAAATGCTCTGGGTTCAATCCCCAGTACCGCGTTAAAAAAAAAAAAAAAAAAACGTAAATAGGTTATCTAGAGCCAGGCATCGTAGTGCACGACTGTAATCCCAGCACTGGGAGCCTGAGGCAGGAAGATCCTGAGTTTGAGACCAGCCTGAGCAATATAGCAAGACCCTGTCTAGAAAAACCAAAAATCGAAAGAAAAATAGTTTAGGTTATCTGCATTCGTTGAATATCTAAATAAATTTGAACCGAATAGGTGTTTTTTTTTTTTTTTGAGTTAGGGTCTCTCTGTGTAGTACTGTGTAGTTAGGGTCTACGCTGTGTAGGATCAGGCTGATGTGAACTCATGATCCTCCTGCCTCAGCCTCCAAAGTCGCTGAGATTATAGGCATATACCCAATGCCTGGACTGAATATGAGTTTTGTATGGTAAATTTTAGGTACAGCAATTTACCTAAAATAGGAAGTTACATTTTAGTAAGTGCATTCATCGGTTAAGTGCTGGTGGAAACTACAAACTGGAACTTGGTGGAGGTGTTTATTTGGCTTTATTTTACCTTCTATTTTTTTGCGGTTTTTTATTAGCATATGTAAACAATACAAAATAAATCCATTGCTGAAAATTGGTACATATATATATCATATCTTGATCTTTTTTATTTCCCCTTCCCATTACTCTTCCTCCTGTCTCCTCCCATCTCCAGATCCCTTTCCATTTTCAATCGTTACACCAGCCTGGTGTGGTGATGCACATCTGTAACCCCAGCACTCTGGGAGGTTGAGGCAGGAGAATAGACAATTTGAGCCCAGCTGGACAAATTAGCAATTTAGTGAGATACTGTCTCAAAAAAAAAAAATCGAGGTCATGAAAATACTCCAGTTAGCAGGCTCTGGTTCCTGCAGCTGATGGCTCAGCCTAGCAGAGGCTCTTCCTTTTGCAGCCCAGGATTGGGCACGACCTGGTGTGAGCCCCTGTCCCACCTGTCCCCTCCACCCAAGGGCACAGCTGCCCAGAAGATGGTAGGACAGACAGGTCCTGGATCTCTGGGGCAGGAGGGGCAGCCTTCAGTAGCAGCTCATACCCCACCTTCCCAGGACTGCACTGGGGTGGAATTTGGAGTAATGGGAAGGTTTTGTGTTTGTTTTTGTTTTTGTTTGTACGGGGGATCGAACTCAGGACCTTACACTTGCAAGGCAGGCGGTGGAACCACTGAGCCAAATCCCCGACCTTGGGAAGGTTTTTAAGGGTCAGGGATGGATCTTTTCTAAAATGTTATTACTTGTAAATAAAGTCTATTTTTCTCCCTGAAAAAAAAAAAAGAAAATACTCTAGTTAGGCAGCAGTGATGGTTGATAGCCTTTGTAAATATACTAAAAACCAGTGAATTGTGCAGTTTTATTTAACAGGATGAATTTTGTTTTTTGGGGGGGGGGTTGTTGGTTTTTTTTTTTTGGTTCCTCGAATCCAACTCAGGACCTTGCACTTGGGAGCGGCAGAACCACTGAACTAAATCCCAGGCCCTGGGGTTGTTTTTTTGTTTGGTTGGTTTTTTGGGGGGTTTTTTGTTTGTTTGTTTTTGGTACCAGGGATCAAACTTGAGACCTTGGGCTTGTGAGGCAAGTGTGGAACCACTGAGCTAAATCTCCGGCCCCTGTTTGTTTGTTTCTGAGACAGGGTCTCACTTTGTATTGCAGGCTGGCCTTGAGCTTACTATGTAGCCCAGGCTGTCCATGAACTCACAGTGATCCTCCTGCCTCGGCCTCCCAAGTGGTAGGATTACAAGCATGTAACACCATGCCCGGCTAGGATGAATTTTAAAATATGTGAATTATACCTCAAACAAATCCTTTGACAGTAAATAGAACATAAAATGCTTTATGGTCAGAAACCTATTGGAAGTAGAAACACTACAGGAAATAATGATTATTAATAAAAATACTGAAAGTCCGTAATCTCATCCAGCTCCAGAGGCTGAGGAGGATTGCTTGAGCCCAGGAGCTCAAGGGCAGCCTCAGCAACATAGCAAGACTTCACCTCTTTAAAAAAAAAACAACTTAACAATTATGGCCCAAACTAAACGCATATTAACTTTATTTGATCCTCCCAACAATCCAATGAAGTAGAGACTATTATTCCCATCTTACTGGTGAGGAAATGAAATTCTAGAAAGATTGAATAACATATACAAGATCCCACATCTAGTAAATAGTACAGCTGGGATTCAGAACAAAGTATGAATACACTCTTTAAAAGTCAGATTTGTTAGGCAGCTATAATCCCACACCTGTGATCCCAGCTACTCCAGAGGTTGAGGCAGGAGGATGGTGAGTTCTAGGCCAATCTGGACAATATAAAGAGGACCCCAGCTAAAAAAAAAATCAGATTTATTGCGTTTGCTTTTATATTTTACAAAAATTCACTGATTTTTAAGTATAGGATTCAATGAGTTTTAGTAAATTTACAGACATGTGCAACCATCACCATAATACAGATTATAAACATTTCCTTCACACCAAAGAGATACTTGGTGCTCCTTCTTTTCTTTTTTGCGTTTTGTTTTGTTTTTGTTTTTTGAGACAGGGTCTTGCTATGTAGTGCAGGCAGGCCTTGAACTCACTATGTAGCCTAGGCTGGCCTCAAACTTGCGGCGGTCCTCTTGCCTGAGCCTCCCAAGTGCTGGGATTACAAGTGTGCAGCACCCTGCCCAGCACCTGGTGTCTATTTTCAATTAATCACTGTTTCCATCTCCAGCCCCAGGCAATTACTGATGGACTCCCCATTTTAAAGATTTCCTTCTTCTGGACATTTAATTTAGACAGAATCCCAATCTTCGATGTTTTTCAATATGTCTTCTTTCACTTAGCATAAGGGTTTTTGTTTGTTTGTTTTCTTCCCCGTACCAGGAATTGAACTCAGGACCTTGCACTTGTGAGGCAGGCGCAGTGCCACTGAGCTAAATTCCTGGCCCTATCATAAGGGTTTTGAAGTTTATTCTCCCCCCCCACCCCGTACCAGAAATTGAACTCAGGACCTTGCACTTGCCAGGCAGGTGTGATGCCACTGAGCTATGTCTCTGGCCCTCAAAGTTCATTCTTCTCTTTTTTTTTTTTTTTTTTGGTACTGGGGATCAAACTCGGGACCTTGAGCTTGCAAGGCAGGCACCGGAACCACTGAGCTATATCCCGGCCCTCAAAGTTCATTCTTGTGTCATGCATCAGTTCATTCCTTCTTACTGTTTTTTTTTTGGTTTGTTTTGTTTTTTGTTTTTTGTTTTTGGTACCGGGGATCGAACTCAGGACCTTGCACTTGTAAGGCAGGTGGCGGCACCACTGAGCTAAATCCCCAGCCCATCCTTCTTATTGTTGAGCAGTTACATAACACATTTTTGTTGACCCATTCACCAATTAATAGATATTTGGATTGTTTCTACTTTGGGGCCATCGTGAATAATGCTGCTGCTAATGAACATTTGTGTACAAGTTTTTGCTATATATATATTTTTTTCTGGTACTGGGGATCAAACTCAGGACCTTGCACTTGCGAGGCAGGTGTGGCACCACTGAGCTAAACCCCCAGCTGTGTACAAGTTTTTATGACAACATTTTCATGTCTGTGGGTATATATCTAGTGTAATTGGTTAATCGTATTGTAAATATATGTTTAATATTTTGAGATACATTTAAACTGTTTCCTAGGATTACATTTGTGTGCCATCACGCCCGGCTGGTTTGCTGGCAATTTTTTTTTTTTTTTTTGGTACCGGGGCTCAAACTCAGGACCTTACGCTTATGAGGCAGGCGGCGGCGCCACTGAGCTAAATCCCCGGCTCTGGTTAACTAACTTTTACCAGGACTGTTACTGATCAAGCAAATGAATTCAACAGCCATTTGGGACAAAATGTAAAATTAACTCCTCAAAAGGCTGCACCATTTTTACATTCTCACCAGTAAGGTGCGAGGGCTCTAGCTTCACCACATCCTTGCCAACGTTTATGACCCTTCTAGTGCCTGTGGTTGTAATTTGTATCGGCCTAATGCTCTAGGCCCGGCCTAGGCATCTTTTCATGGGCTTATTGGCCATTCTTATCTCTTCTTTGGTAAAATGCCTATTCAGACGGGTTGCCCATCTTTTCATTGCTGATGCTGGTGGTGGTACTGGGGATTTAACTCAAAGCCTCACACATGCTCTACCACTAAGCTATACTCCCAACCCAGGCTTATTTTTTTATTTTTAATTGTGAGATTTCTCTCTATATTCTGAATACAAGTCCTTTTTATTGGTTCACATCTTTTTTTTTTTTTTTTTGGAGACAGGGTCTTGCTATGTAGTTCAGGCAGTCCTCCTGCCTCAACCTCCCAAGAGCTGATACTGCAGGCGTGTGCCACTGCATCTGGCTCACATTTATTCACATTTATTTTGGTTATATAGATTAATGAGGTTTCATTTTGAATACAAATCCTTTATCAGATATATAATTTGCAAATGTTTTCTCACAATGTGTAATTTGATTTTCCGCTTTCTTGTCAGTGTATTTGGAGTTCTGTTGTTGTTTTTGTTTGTTTTGTGGTACTAGGGATTGAACCCAGGGCCTTCACCCTAATCTATACCCCTAGCCCTTTTAAAAAATTTTATTTTGTGCCTGGAAATGTAGCTCACTGGTACAGCGCTTGCCTTGCATGCACAAGGCCCTGGGTTCAACCCCTAGTACCATAATAAAGTAAAATAAAATTTTTATTTTGAGGCAGGATTGTGTTAAGTGAACTAAATTACCCAGATTGGCCTCAAACTTGCAATCCTCCTACCTCCCAAGTAGCTGGGATTGCGGGTGTGCTCCACCATGCCTGGCTTATTGTTGTATTTGAAGAGCAAAAGTTTTTAACTTTGGTCAAGTTGAATTTATGTATTATTTTTTCTTTCATGCATTCTTTTGGTATCATATCTAAGAACACTTCACTTAACCCAAGGTCACAAAGATTTACTCTTGTTTTCTTCTTAAGGTTTATAGTTTTAGCTCTTACATTTAGCTCGGTTGAGTTAATGTTTGTGTATGGCTTGAGGTGAAGATGTAACTCCATATTTTTTTTTTTTTGCATGTGGATATCCAGCAGTACTAGCACAATTTGTTGAAAAGACTATCCTTTCCCTATTGAATTGCCTTAGCACCTTTGTCAAAAGTCAATTGACATGGGCTCCATGGTAGAGGGCTTGCCTAGCATGTGTGAGGGCCTTGGTTTGATCCCCAGCACTGAAATAATAATAGTAACAACAATGACAATAATATAAATAAATAAATAGACCCCAAATTAAAAGTTTATTTATGTACTCTCATTTCTGTTCCATGGATCCATATGTCTATCACTTTTTTTTTTTAACCTGGGTCTCACTACATAGTTCAAGTTGGCCTTGAACTAGCTCAGGCTGGCCTGGAACTTGCAGCGATCCTCCTGCCTCAGCCTCCCAAGTGCTGGGATTCATATGTTTATCCTTTTACTGGTACTACAGTGTTTGATTTTTGTAGTTTTATACTATTTGGGAGAAGGTTTTGCTTGCTTGCTCGCTTTCTTTCTTTCTCTCTCTCTCTCTCTCTTTCTTTCTTTCTTTCTTTCTTTCTTTGAAACAAAGTCTCACTTTGTAGTCCCAGCTGGCCTTGAACTTGCTATATAGCCCAAGCTGGTCTCAGACTCAGGATCCTCCTGCCTCAGTCTCCCAAGTTCTGGGATTTCACACATGCAGCACTACACCTGGCTTACATTTTGAAATCAAGAAATGTAAGCCCTATGTTTTGGCCATTCTAGGGCCTTTGCATTTCCATATCAATTTTAGGATCAGCTTGTCAATTTGTGTAAAAAAAAACTTGCTAGTTTCATTTTCTAATTGTAGTAAAAAAAAAAAAGCATAAAATTTATTATCCTCACCCATTTTAAGTGTACAATGCAGTAGTACTAACTGTATGCACATTGTTGTGCAACAGATAGCTAGAACTTTTTCATTCTGCCATACTGAAACTCTAGCTATTCCTGTTTGTTTTTGTTTTTGTTTTTTTTGTGGTACCAGGGATCGAACTCGGGACCTTGCGCTTTTGAGGCAGGCGCCAGAACCACTGAGCTAAATCCCCAGCACCCTCCTGTTGGTTTTTAAATAGGAATTACTTTCTTTTCTTTTTCTTGGTGCTAGGGGTTGAACCCAGGACCTTGTGCATGCTAAGCACAAACTCTACCACTGAACTATACTCCCAGCCTGATAGGGATCATTTTGGTTTTTTGTTTGTTTTGTTTTGTTTTGTCTTTTGAGACAGGGTCTTGCTATGTAGTTCAGACTGGCCATGAACTCACTACATAGCCCAGGCTGACATTGAATTCTCAGGGATCCTCTTGCAGATGTGCGCCACTAGGACCGGCTTGATAATTTTGAATCTACAGATGAATTTGGGAAGAACCTTATCTGACAGCACGGAGACCTCCAACCCCAGAGGGTATCTGCCTGGCCTGTGCCTACCATTCTACTATCCCTCACTGAGGCAGTACCCCCTTCTGCCAGGCCCGGGCAACATTCATATGCAAAGCTATCCCCTGCTTTCTGGCAGCTCCCCCAACCAATGCTGAGGTGCCCAAACTGACTCCCCTCAAGTCCCTCTCCTGCCCTGTGTCTACAAAGAAATTCTGTCTTGAGATAGTTATGCGATTACCGTTTTTTAAAAGTTAGTTTTTTGTTTGTTTGTTTGTTTCGCACCAATAAATAACCCCAGAACCTACATTCAATCCTGTTTCTATCCTTAACCACAGTTCCCAAACCCTAAAGTTCTGCTGCTGGCAGAAGCAATTACTAGAGGCTTTTTTCTATTTCCTTCCATTGTTAGGGCCAGGGATTTAGCTTAGTGGTTCCACTGCCTGCCTTGCAAGCGCAAGGACCCAGTTCGATCCCCGGTACCAAAAAAAACCCCCAAAACAAGAAAAAACCATTGTGTATCACCGCATAGCAACTCTTCATGGCTACTACCCCTGAACTCTGGGACTCACACTTGCCGTGTGTGTGTGTGTGTGTGTGTGTGTGTGTGTATGTTTGCCTCCACATCTGAAGTGCAGGATTCATGAATATGTGGCTTGTATCATGAGGCTTCTAAAGTATAGTGTTATTTTTCATTGGCCATAGAGTGCCTAAGCTTTGCGCAGTAGCAGTATCATAGACAGTGATGCTTATCCGAGCCGTGATTATTGCTAATTGAAAACATAAAGTTCCTAAAGATGATTAATTTTTTTTCTGTGGTGCTAGGATTGACCCAAGGTTTTGTGCATACTAGGCAAGTGCTCTACCACTGAGCTGCATCCCAGACTAAGGGTTGTTCTTTTTAATATTTTTGTTTACGAATAGGCACCATCTATGTTGTGTTTCAAAGTAAATGCAGTCAGTCACAATGGTGACATTCTGTTTTTCATTGACAGTGGGTGTTCAGCAACTGCAAAACTCTTCTATCCTGCTTACCATAGTACACTCTGTCTTACTTTTATCTCCCAGTCTACTTTTGTATTTTCTTGGTGGTTCCCTATCTTCTTCTGAAGACTTTCCTCATACTGTGCTCCCCAAGGCCCAGTCCTTGCTCCAGTTACACTCAGCCCCTTGGTAATGTTGTAAATACTTCTTGATATATAACTTGAATTTTGAGGCTTCTGAAGCATAGTGTTTTCAAAATTGATTTATAATGAGCACAAAACATGATAAGCTTGTTTTTATTTTTTATTATTTATTTATTTATTTATTTATTTA
>NW_004624897.1:395859-413745 GCF_000247695.1 Heterocephalus glaber | reverse complement strand
ATTTCATTCACAAGGGGGTATTGTCAATACTATGATTCAAAGTAAGTATATTCAGTAAATACAGAGCAAAATAAAAGATAATAGGAAATAGGGAGACAGATCTTTTGTAAAAGGGAAGAGGACCAAGAGAAGGGGGGCGGAGGGAGAGGGAGAAAGGGTGATAAAAAAGAATTAAGATGTGTTACATACGTGTATTAACTCCCCATGAGGAGTGTAATTATGTACTGCAAACATGTACCAATAAAAACTAAAAATTGAAAACAAAAAAGAAAAAACGCAAAGTAAGTACCTCCCATTACATGATAACATTGGTCGTGTCTTATGTTGGCAGTGGGTGTTTAACGACTCAGTAGCAAGTAGCATCCTACACTCTGATCTTCTAGATGAGCTCCCTCTGTTCTCCAGGAGGGCTCCCCATCCCTGGTGGGATTGTGGTTACCTGGTCTTTGCACTTTCTCCTTCCTCTCCTATTCCCATCCACCTGCTCTTCTTGAGATCTTCCACATCTTAGTCACAAATTCGTCCTTCCAGTTGCCCAGGCCAGAAACTGTGGCATCATCTTTGACTCCTCTCTTCCCTTTACCCCTATATCAGGAAATCCTGTTGGCTCTGCAGTCAGAACATTTGCAGAGCTGGGTGTGGTAAAGTAGGCCTGTAATCCCAGAACTCTGGGAGGCCGAGGCAGGAGGATTGCAAATTGGACCCCGACCTGAGCAACGTAGAGAAATGCTGTCTCAAAGAAGAAAAATGAAAAGGGACGAACAGAGGCCTACAAGGCTTTGTACAGTCTGGTCTATCATCTCTCTCAAGTCAAGGCTCAAATGACACTGTCCATCCTCATCATCCTAGTTAAAAATGGAATGCCCCCTCCATTCCATAGCACTTAGCACATTCAAATAGGCCACACAGTCTGCTTATTTTATTACCTGGCTTATGTAAACTATTAAAGGGCAAGGATTTTCATGTTTTGTATATTGATAGATCCCCAGTGCATAGAACAAGATTTGAAAGCTGGGCTCAGTGGCACACGCCTGTAATCCCAGGACTTGGGGAACTGAGGCAGGTGGATTGCCAAGAGTTTGAGACCAGCCTGGGATACATAGTGAGACCTTATCTCAGAATAACCAAAGCAGGGCCAGGAGATCTAGCTCAGTGGTTCTGCTGCCTGCCTCGAAACCCTAAGAATCCTAGTTCAGTCCCCGGTACCCAAAAAACAAAACCAAAAACAACAACAACAACCCCCCCAAAACAGGACTTGACATGTAGTAGGTGCTCATAAATACAGTACTTATGGAATGAATACGTAAATGAGTGCAGGACATTACAAACTAGTCATTTATGAAATTAAACATGAATAAAAATGCAACAATATGAGGATTATTCACCATGGTAATCACAGGGGTGGCTGGAAGCCCTGACTGCCCCGTCTACCCCCAGAAGCCATCTGACCTTTGGCTTCCTTCTCTCTCCTTGTCCCTCCCTCCCTCCGTCCAAGCTGTAACCCTGCTCAGTTCTCAGCGTGTCTCTAATGCGCCTGCTGTCTTTGCCAAAGCCTGGAGCACACAGCTCTGTGGATGCCTTTTGTGCCTCTTCTCCCTCTCCCCTCTCTCTGGACTGGATTCCCAGGTCACTGTCTGACTCTTCCCAGCCTGGATTATGTCCTAACCCCCCACATTGCCTAAACCCGTCACAGTGTATTGAAGACTCTTTTTTACATTTTAATTTCTTGTTAATGCGTTGAAGACTCTTGAGAGACCAGGTCAGAAAGTTTCTGAGCCCCTCATGGTTGGCGGAAGGGAGCATGCAATTATTCTAACAACTGCCAGCCCGTATTTGCTTGCTAGGGCTTTGGGGCTGGAAGAGAAAGAGTGAAGTGCTCAGTTCCAAGGACAAATCATGTTGCGTCTTCTCAGCCATGTAGACATAAATCAAGGTGTTTTTGTTTTTCAGTACTGGGGATTAAACCTAGGGTTTCCCACAGAGCTACATACCCAGACCCCCACTCTTTTTTTTTTTTTTTGCTACATCCCCATCCCTTTAAAAAAAATTGTTGTCTTGACTTGAGATAGGTCTCCCTAAGTCACTAAATTACATTTTGTACCACTCTGCTACGCTTCAAGTGAATTTGTTTTCTTTGGGGAGCTCCATGTTCTAGTGAAATAATACAAATGTACATACTTCAGGCACATCCTGTTCCAGGAGCGACTCCTTCGAAGGTTGTCTTTGCTTTGCCTTATTTTATGTGTGCACCCACCTTTGGATCTTTAGGGATTCAGTCTCCTGAGCTTGGCCCAGGGGATAGACTTGGACCGTGTGACTGGAGAAGAGGGCAGATGGGAAACAAGGGTTCGCTCTCTGTCCTAGTGAAGTAATACAAATGTACATCTTTCAGGCATGCTCTATTCCGTGCACATCCCCTTTGCAGGCTGTTTTGTTTTGTCTTGTGTTTGCACTTACCTTTCGGATGTTTAGGGATTTTGTCCTCTAGAGCTGGGCCTCAGGGATAGACCTGGGCCTGGTGGGATTGGAGAAGGGGAAAAGGGCAGATAGGAAGCAAGAGTTCCCACCAAATGACTATAGATGTGATTCAGAGATGGCCAGTCAGGAAATCCCCGTGTAGAGGTCTCTAAAAGTCATGATCTGTTTAAAGAAATTGAAATTGATGTGTGATTTCTTTTCTTTATTTTTTTCTTTCTTTCTTTTTTTGAAACAGGGTCTCACTATGCAGTTCAGGCAGGCCTTGAACTCACTATGTAGCCCAGGCTGGTCTCAAACTCATGGCAGTCCTCCTGCCTCAGCCTCCCAAGTGCTGGCACTACAAGCATGTGCCACCACGCCCCAGCAGGGTCTGTGTGATTAAGTTTTTGCTTTGCCTAGGAAAGTGAGGTGGAGAGAGAGAGTTGGGGAATGCAGAGAGGTAGTGAGAGACCAGAAGCCAGAGGATAACAAGGAAGCTAAGAGGAGCCAGTCTAAGTGAAAAATAACCAGCAATGACCACCATGTTTAAGCACCAGGCAGGAATCCTCCAACTCGGATAGACACCACTTTCCCATTAGTCATGGAACATAAGGGCTCTCATTATTATCATTAATATTATTATTGCTGTGCCAGGGATCTAACCCAGGGCCTCATGCATAGTAGACAAATGTTCTAACATTGAGCTATACTGTCAGCCCCTAAGTTATTCTACTTGGCTGTTAATGAACATAAAAGGCTGGAAAATTTGGGCACCCCCAGATTGTGTTTCAAAAGATTCTATCTAGGATAGAAACCAAGATATAATGTTTAGGATGATAGCAACCGTCATGTTAGACTATGTTGGTGTCTAGGGCTTGGTGTGGATCTGCAGAAGTTGGTACTGATTCTGAGGATACCAGTGGACCCTGAAGGTCTGAGGTAGACTGGATCCCACAACATGCCTTCAAATTTCTGAACAGCTAAGGTATTATTGAGTGCTTGGCAAAACAATTTTTTTCTTTTCTTTTTGGTGCCAGAGATCGAACTTGGGACCTTGCACTTGCCAGGCAGGCGCGGTGCCACTGAGCTACATCCCCAGCCCTTGGCAAGACAATTTTCAAGGGGAACAAGAATGCATGCACAGCTTTATTAGAGTTTGTTGAAGCTATCACTCTCATTCTCCTAGATTGGTGAGGTATTAGTTACCTATAAAGTTATTACTATGACAACTATCATAGACTAGATTTCGCTTTTTTTTTTTTGTTGGAGGTATTAGGGATCGAACCCAGGGCCTCATGCATGCTAGGCCAAGTGCTCTCCACTGAGCTACATTCCCACCTCCCCCCTTTTTTTTTTGGTACCAGGGATCGAACTCAGGTCCTTGCACTTGAGAGGCAGGCCATTCCCACCTTTTTGTTTTATTCTTTTTTTAAAAGGAGTTTTAATTTGGCTCTATCTTATTCTTGAGACAGGATCTTGCTAAGTTGCCCAGGCTGGCCCCGGAACTTGCAGTTCTCCATCCAGCCTCAGTCTCCTGAATAGCTCATATTACAGGTTTGTGTTCATCACATCTCAAAGCTTCAATTTGTATGTAGGAATGTATGTATGTAATGGGGATTGAGCCACCCCCCCAACCCCCCCACCTTGAGACAGAGTTTCCCTAAAGCACTAAATTCCAAATTGCCCATGCTGGGTTTAAACTTGTGACTCTCTAGCCTCAGCCTCCCAGAGTGCTGAGATTACAGTCATGTGCCACCACAGTCTTTGTCCTTTTATTTTTGTTTGTTTGGAAACAAGATTTCTATGTAGCACAGCCTAGCCTTGGAGTTGAGGTCCTTCTGGCTCAGCTTTCCCACTGCTGGTATTACAGGTGTGTATCACCATCCCTGGGTCAAACTTATTAAAACACAAAACAACAAAATAAAGGAGAGAGGAAGAGGGACTACAGTATTGTATTTTATTTGTGTTTTGTTGAGACAAGGTCTCACCGTATAGTTCAGGCTGGTCTTGAACTGACTATGTAGCCCAGGCTGGCCTTGAACTGGCAGCAATCCTCCTGCCTCAGCCTCCCAAGTGCTGGGATTACAGGGATGTGCCACACCCAGAGAGAATATAGTATTTTAAATCCTCAGAGCTCCTGGGAGGAAATCTTCCAACACCAACATTCCAAAGCCTCTAACTCACCTCTGGACATCAGACTTCTTGCTGGCTAAAAAGCAATTGAGGAATGTGTATTAGCAAATTCTTTGGCTAGAGAGCTAAGAAAAGATAGCTTCCACCTGCCCTGTGGGTCTCTTCCATTGTGACACAATGGCCTCAAGGTATTTAGGAAACTCCCATTACTTTCCAACAACTGGTGGGAAAAGTACTACAGACCTGTGCCGCAGAAGCACATTTCAGTCAAGGTCAGATTGTGACAGGTGGTCACCTAAGATTATAACGGACCTGAAAAAGTCCTTTTGCCTAGCCATGTAGCCCAATGTGGTGCGGCTCAGTGCACTCACCATTTAGGTGTTTGTGCCGATGGTGGTGTAAATAAACCTACTGCGCTGCTGGTCCTATGAAAGATGTACAGTACACAATACCTGAGAATGATAATAAACCACTGTGCTAATGGTTTGTGTATTTGCTATTCTATTTTATCATTGTTCTATACTCCTGTGTATAAAAACAGGTGACTGTAAAACATGATGCTGTGTTACCTTGGCAGCAGCCTTGTACCGAATCTCTTGATTGCATCTAGAGGCGCCTTGAATAACTGACCTGCAGCATTTGGGTTTGTGTAAGTCCGTTCTAGGAAGTCCGAGCACCACCTACCAATGGAAATGCCTGCTGAGCATTTCTCAGATCACCACTGTTGTTAACCAACACCTGGCTGGCCGAAGGCAAGAATTTCTGCTGGAGAGGTTATTCAGTTGAGAGAGTTTTATTCTCCTTAATACTGAAGGAGCAAAATGTCCTCTTAAGGTACTAGACTTTCTGTATATGACACATTCCATTTTTTAAAAAATGTGAGGGCCAGGGAGTAGTCAGTGGTAGAGAGCCTGCCTGGAATGCACGAGGACCAGGTTGATTCCCCAGTACCACAGAACAAAAAAGCCAAAGCAGCAGTACAGTTATTGATAACATGTATGTGTGGGGGTCTACATAGTAAATACTGTGTATAGATGAACTGAAAGACATGGCTGGGTTTCAGAAAGAATAAATATCCAAACAAAGAGCAAACTTTGGACATAATGAAATATGAAGAGCCACACAGAAGATCATGTAATGTCATAATAGGAGGTGTCAGGGATCACAATCCCTTGGCATCACTCACTGTTCCTACACATGCTACACAGGTCACAGAAGCACTTCAGTTCCTGTCCAATGAGGAAGGAAGGACAGTGAAACATACTGTAGTACTGTGTAGCTCCGCCAGATGTGCACACAGTCCCAGCACTATGGGAGGCTGGAAAGTTCAAGGACAGCTTGGGCAACTTACTGAGACCCTGTATTGAAAAATAAAAAGGACAGGGGATATAGCTCAGTGCAAAGGCCCTGGGTTCAGTCCTCAGTACCCCCCTCCACAGAGCAATGTGTAACTCAAAATATGTCCATTAATGTACAAAAATAAAAATTCAGATGTCCAAAAACAATTGTTCAGGGCCAGGGATTTAGCTTAGTGGCCCCAAGCCTGCCTTGCAAGTGCAAGGTCCTGAGTTTCTTCCCCGGTACCAAAAACAAAACAAAACAAAAAAACCAAAAACAATTGTTCGAAAGTTGAACTGTGCGATTTTTAAGTTTATGTTATTGTTTCATTTTTTTTTCATGGTGCTGGGGACTGGAGATGCTAGGCAAAGCACCTTACCGCTGAGGTTCAGCTCCATCCCTTATGATCTAAGTTTTAAATTCGTTGTTTTAAGGTGATAAAGTCTGAGGTAATTTGATATGTAATAACAGATACAAACACAACAAGCAAGGATTTTACAATAGTGAACATAAATATGTTTAAAGGGCTATTGGAAAAGATGGAAAGAATGTGAACAACTTGGGAATTTCAGTTTATAGATTTTCAAAACCTCATTTTATAGTTTCAGCGAGTAAAGGGAAGTTTATTTTCCTATTTCCATAAGATTAAAACGATTCTCTTACTTTATTTTTTCCCACGATGTAGTCTACTTCAGCAAAACAGTACACCATGTGCTATTTTGGCCTCTTGGGAAACATGGCATGTTCGAGTTTGCTAGAAAGAGATAATGATCGCTTTTAACCACACATCTCACTGAAAGTTCATCGGGATATAGGTCTAGAGAGAAAATGACGGCAGGGAGTGGCAGCAGGGGGGACACAGAAATACCTCAGTTGCTAAGATGAGAAACGGGCAATGGGTGACCTAATTTAGGGTTAGTTGTAGAACCATTATCTTCCAACTGTATATTTCTGACACCTACACTTTTCCTAAGAGATTTCGTAATTTTACAAAACAGTCCTAGTGTATTTTTATTCTTAAATAAAATATAAAAATCATTAGCTAAAATTCTATAGCCGATTTAAAAATGAACAACAAAGATTCCTGCCCTCTGAATGTTCCTTCTTGCTTATTTTGTTGCAATCAGAAACTGAACAGCGTTTTTAGATCCGGCATTTATTCGTGAGATGAAGATATGCCATTTTAAATGATTTTTTCCAACTCTGGGAAATTTATTTCTGAAACGTGTAATTGCTATACAATAATCCAAGTGGAACTGTGACGCAATAACGTACTGCAAGTTGCCTTACAAAAAATGATGTCATTTGGCGCAGATCTACTTTTATAAGAGGGAGCTACGGCAAAGCTCTCTCCTTGTCCCCGGTTTCCCATCGCAACGTGTGCAAGATGCAAAACATTTCCCGGGCCTCCTATCCCTCAACCTGTCCACGGTGGGTGCACCTAAGTGGCTCGGGGCCCACCGCTCGTGCAGGCGGACAGGGGCTGCTCAGTGGGGACATGCACCGCTGAGCATCCCCAGCCCCGACGGCGGCAGCGGCGCTGCGGAGGAAGCCGCGTCGGGCCGGGGCCGCGGGGCCGGGCTGCCGGGGCGGGACGGCGGCGGGGACGCGGAGCGCCGCGGACTCGGGACAGCCCTCCCCCAACCGGTTCCCACACTCGGTCCCGCTCCCGTGGCGCCGGAAGTGACGCGCGCGGGACTGAAAGATGGCGGCATTGGCGCTCGACCAGGGGGAAGGTAAACACCCGCCAGGCCCCGCGCTGGCCCCCTCGGGGCGCCGGTAGGGGCCGAGGGGCCCACCCTGGGCCTACTCTCCACCCTGCGGCTTCCCACCCTCCGCCCCGTCTTAGCGTGGCGGGCTTCCTCCTCCAGACCACAGCGAACCGGGGCCCCCTGCCGGCCGACCCCGCCTCCCTGGGCGGGCCCCGGGCGGCTCCCGCGGCCCGCAGGGGGCGCGAAGCCCGGAGCGGCCCCTGGCTCGTGGCCCCGCACGCCCCGCCCCTTTCCCGCCCCTTTCCCGCCTTCCTCCACCCCCGGCGTGGGTGATCCTGAGGCTCGGCGCGCTTCGGGGCAGAAGCCCGGAGACGCCGTCGTCGACGTCGCTACCGCTGGCGCTTCAGCCGCCTCTCGTGGCCCCGGAGCCCCTTCTCCCGCCAGTGGCCCCAAGTCGGCCCTCCAGCCCAGCCCCGCCGGGCGCTGTGACGCTCTGGCGTTGCAAGGCAGGCGTTGCAAGGCCGGCCCCGACGCCGTGCCGCCCCGCGCCTAGCCGCGCTGCACCGTCTTCTTCCCCAGGACTGGTTCCAAGGGGGTCGCAGGCGCGCAGACTCGGCCCCCCGCCTGAGCGACCCCTTGTAGACGTGCGAGGAACCTGCGGAGTGCCGTCCCGGCGCCCGCCAGCCCACCGATCGGCCCGCCGGCCCCCTTCTTCCTGATGCAGACTGCCGTCCACTAGAGGCTGGACAGGACCCCCGAGGTGCGTAGCCGCCCCTGGCCGCCGGCCTGCCCGCCGAGCCCGGGCTTCACCCGTGGCCCCGAGCGAGGCACGGATCCCGTGGCCCTCTGCACCGACCCGAGCCGAACATTTGGTAGACGCCAGGACCCAGTTTGTCTTTGAGTTTACTTAAATTGTTTGAAATGCAATTTTTTTTCAGAGAGAGCGAGAGAGAAAAAGGAAGAAGCATAATTCAGCCATTTTTTGCAGCACACAGCTGCAGGTACCATGATTATTTTCCCCCAACCCGTTCCTTCCCTTTAAAAATTGTATTTATGTCTGAAACAGAACTATGCGAAATGCGAGGTATAAAACGTGGAATCAGAAGGTCTGGATTCGACTGGGTGATGGAGAAAAATCGCGTACCGAGCCTCCGTTTTCTATCTGTGAAATGTAGTCGGTAATACATCATAGGGTAGTGAACACTATATGAGGTCATATACATGAAAATAATCTAAAGTGTTGTAGAAATGCAGGGCCGTTTTTAAAGTAACCTTTGCCGGAGTGGTTAATGTTGTAGTGGCTAACTGTTGCTGCTGCTTTATTTCTGTATTATAAGTGTAAGCAAATAAGTACGGAATAGCAAAGCACTGCTGTGAATCGATAGATATATAATAGTCACGTTGCTTGGCCTTCCTCCTACAAAATGCTAACTGCTTATTTAAATAACGGTATTCTTTAACTCAAATTTAATGTTACTGTTGGGCTTTGCTTTTCATCTTTATAGGCCGCTTAGGCTCCCTTTTTTACTCAGAATATTTAACACCTTACTTTTGGTTAGTCTCTTACATTTTTCGAATTTGTCTTCCTTTGTTAATCTGATTAAATTGTAATTTGGAAAATGCTTTTTAGATGTATATGCCCTAATTTTAATGTCTGTTTTTCATATCTAGAGAATAGAATGCCTGAATATCTCTACCCATTTGAATATTGTTTTTGAAGCTTGAAGCGCTTATGAATGCATTTATATCTCTTTATGTATTCTTAGTAGATATAGAAATGAATAGAAAATTTCAACTTTTGGCACTTAATGTAATATTTGTATAATTCTTATTTTTAAAATATCACAACATTTAGGTGCTTTGAGTCAGTTTATCAGCAGTAAAGAATGTTAATTTCCACTTTTTGCTGCTGATTAATTTGGGGAAAGAAAAAGATAGTAAATATTTGTGGTTTGAAAATTGAATTTATTTGCCAGAATTTTTATGTGTAACAGATCAGTATGGAATCATACTTGGCACATTAAAAATGTATAGCTTGGCTTAAAAATGGTTCACAAAAAGTGACAAGCATTTTGGGGGTTATATTATTTTTAGTTGACGTGGTTTTCTGAGTAGTTAAATGTTTTATTAAATTTATAATTGTTTATTTAGTCCAGTATCAGTTGTCTTTCAAAGTATGGTTTTGTGTTTTGTAAAAAGAATGATGTAAAGTGGATGGGATTAAAATTGCAAAAGGAAGAGTCCACATTCAAGTAGTTGCTTTTATACAGTGGATCCATTGCTTGTCCTGAAGATAAAATTTTGGCAAATCACAGCTTTATTGAGAATTTCAAGGTTTGACCTTTTCTCTGCTTTGATTTGGGTTATTTGGGTTATGTCCTAAAATGTTGGAACTAGGGCTGGCATGGCTTGGATCTTCACAAGAGTTCCCACACTAGTTTTAGTAATTTGCAGGTAAATTGGCATCATACAGTATAAATGTGAATGGTAAAATCTGTGCTAATAATTTATTTGAAATTTCAGTTTTTCTTAGAAACAGCACATATACAGCATGACAAGTCAAGAAAGATGTAAGAAAGGAAAAAACTTTCTATTTTAGTACCTTTAACATTTTTTTTACCTTGCTTCTGAACAAATGATGTTGCTAACCCATTGTCAAGCTTGACCTTTCCCAACATCTTTTGAGAGTGAATAACACTCACTTTGAGGAGAATGAATCTTGAGCTTAGAGATAGATTAATTTATTAGCATATATTTTCTCTGAATTCAAATGATATAGCTCCTGTGGATTTTTTAAAATTGAAGAGCAATGAAAGACAGTCATTGGTGAGGGAGTCTAGAATATTGGTGAGCCAGGAAGTCTCTGAAGTCAGGCAGACCCTAGCTCTACATCTTCCTAATAACTGTGCCCTTGGACAGGTTACTTAATCTGTGAGCTTTGATTTTTCTCCTCTTTAAATCAGGAATAGTTATAGAATATGGAGGTTTGTGAGGATTAAATGTCTAACAAGTGTTTAGTAAGCACTTATTTTGTGCCAAGCACTGTTCTAGGTGCTGGGGATACAACAGTGAAACAAAACAAAAAAATGTTTAAAGCAAAAAAGCTAATAAGTAGATAAAACAGAGCATCTACCTCACCATTTAATCTACTACGGAGAAGAAGCAGAGAGGGAAGATTGGAATTGTGTGAGCCAATGGGGAAGATAAGGTTTTGCAATTTTAAAAGAAGGTGCTTGAGGAAGGACTGACATGACACTGGAGTAAAGAAAAAGATCCAAAGGGACCTGTAGATATGTGGATAAAGTGATCCTGGTAGAGGGGACCCTTAAGGTGAGAGTGTGGCTGATTTTCAAGGAATAGTGGCAGTAAGAGGCAGAGTAAAAGAAAATTATTATTGTCATTTAAGAATCATCAGAGAGGCTCTTACAGGTCATCTCTGCCTTGGGGACACTGCATTGCTGCTGGTTCCAAAAGTGGAAGACCATTTCAGAATTAGAAATTTTAACTTGTCAGTGCGTGTGGTACTGGGGATCAAACTCAGAACCTTTCTCATGCTAGGCAAGTGCTCCACCACTGAGCTACACCCCCAGCCCAGAAATTGTAAATTTGGACTAAGCAAAGTAGGAAGGGCAAAATAGGTTCTCAGTTTTCTCTAATATAAGATCTTAAAGCTCATCTGTCTGAATCATTGAAACAAATAAAAGCAGACAGAAAAATTATCCTTTGTCCTTGATAAGATCTTTTCATTTAATGATTCTGCATCATGAACTTAAATATTTGGAGAAAATCTGTATCATAACATCAAAACCTCCAAAAAATTTAATTTAGTGGTATAATTCTTGGGAGAACTAAAATGCTAACATTACAGAATTGCTGAATTCATGTTAAAGTGTGACTTAGAAGATTTGGGGTTTTATTCCCCAATAGAGGCTTTTCCTAGAATTCTCACTGGATCCAGTCTCTGAAGGCTAGGGAAGCTGTTTTCCATGACCTCACTCTTGGACTACTTCTACTTGTAGTGAGGAATAAGCAGAGGAGTAAGCAGAAGAGCATTAAATTATCCTTATGAAAAGTAGCATTGGAGCAGTGGGTATTTTTCTTATAAGTGTGTTATAGGATGACTAAATGCTAAACATAACTGAAAAGTGAAGTAATTTGTATACTAGGTACCAACCTAGAGGCTGGAGGACCCAGAGCCTTCTCAATAGTTCAGTTAAGTAGCCGTTTGCAGCTTGGTGTACTGAGTTATAAAAATATTTTGATGACAAAGAATTTGTAATATTAAACAAATTAAAGTTAACTTAATGCAGCCCATCCTCTTATATTAAACTGAGTTGTTTCTCAGTTTGAGTGGTGTAGCTATGAGGGTAAAATGTCTGCTTTCAGGATTTTCTTTCGTTTAGATTGGTGCTTGAGAAGTTGTCCTCTGAGGTGATCGAATTTAAAATTACTTTATAGGTTACTGAAATTGTGAGAAAGGTTATAATTTGGACATTAATTCTGTCTTATCTCTAGTAAGCCTTGCATTCTTTTTAATATGCAAGTGTGGCCTTTTTTTGCATAGGCATCAGTTTTGGTAGAACAATTTGAGGATGAAGGTAGTATGAAATGATTTAAACTTTCCGTTGAAGATAAGCTTATTAACCTGAGAACCTAGTTCTTGTACAGAATAGTTTAGAGTTGTTTTTTTTTTAATGAGTTTTCAGGTAACTGGGAAGAATGTGAAAGCAATAAATCATTTCTTACATCCTAAACATGAAGGTGAATTTTGAAACAGCTTCTTCTTAATTGCCTAGAATTTTGCCTTCAAATCAGAATAGCAGCCTTCTAACTAAAAAGGAAGCATTTAATTTCTTTGCCTTTCATTTCCTGTCCAATCTTACCCCACCAGACTTGTTTCCTTACTGGTCAATAGAGGGTTCAAACTGTTACAAATTTCTGTGACCTAAATAGCAGTGATGGTCTTCTGAGGCAGAGATGGGAAGAGGTGGGGTGGGCGCGGGGGCGGTCACTTATTCCTTATTACACCTTCAGTGAGACTAAAGCCTTTTGGTCCCAGGACCTCTGTACTCTTAAAAAACATTATTGAGCCTAAAGAGCTTTGATTTATATGTGTTGTATTGATTTATAGAAATTGAAACCGAAAACTTTAAAAATAATTATTTGTAATTCATTCTGAAGAACAGTGCATTAAATGGTTACTTAAATCCCATTTTTTATAAAAATAACTATTTACTGAGGGCCGGGGATTTAGCTCAGTGGTTTCGTTGCCTGCTGTGGAAGCGCAGGGACTTGAGTTCAATCCCCGGTACCAAAAAAACAAACAACAACAACAAAAAACTATTTACTGAAACAATAACTTGATGAGAAGAGTAACATCATTTTATAATTTCATAATTTTTTAATTTTTTGAGACAGAGTCTCCCTATGCAGTTTAAGCTGGGCTTAAACTCATTATGTAGCCCAGGCTGGCCTTGAATGCACGGAGATCCTCCTGCCTCAGCTTCCTGAGTGCTGGAATTACAGACATGAACTGCCATGCCTAGTTTACAGATATTTTTAATGTGTGGCTTAATTAAAGACTAAGGGCTCCTCATCAGCTTCTGCATTCACATTATTCAAAAACACCTGGAAATCACAGAGGATAAAGATGAAAGAGATAACTTTAAAAAAATATTTTGGAAATAGTAATTTTGACATTGGAAAGTCCTTTTGGGGGTACTATGACCCTCAGATCTCCCTCTACTAACCGTGTACAAAAATATGAGAGTTTTTGCAAGTGCTTCTACCACTGAGCCATGTCCCCAACCTTTTAAAAAAGTGTCAGTATCAAGTTGATGAAACAAGATACTCTCTTCAGTATTTCTTTCTTAGTAGTATAAATATGCCTTGTAATTTGATCTAATACAGGTTCATGCACCTTTTGAAAAAAAATCCACCATTTGAAATTCTGGAGGCCAAGGATGCAGTATATACATATTAGGTGTATAAGTCATCTCCATTATTTTGATGAGCCATCTTGAAAAGTGAGAATACAGAGTTTCTAAATATTGAACATTGGATATCAGTAACTATTTTTCCCAAAGCCTCTTAATGGATTTTTGTCCCCAGCTCTCATTGACTCATAGAATTATTTGAAGTTTGTGTTTTGCAATGTAAGCTTTTGTAATTATTAATTTCTTCCTTAAGTTGGTGTAATTCTGTATTTAGAAAATTCTTATGTATAAGGTTTTATATATTTTTCTTTTTGTGGTTTTACGTTTTCCTTTTTCTATTTATTTTTACTTGTATGTGTTTTTTTGTGTTGTAGTTGGTTTTGTTCTGTTGTAAACCTCATTCATTCTAAGTCCTTTTTTTTTTTCTTTTCTTCATAGCATCCAGGGTATGGATTGTGAGCAAGTTGGTTTTGTTTCACGTGTTCATTTGTAAGTTTGGTTGTTTGATGCCTTAAACATTGATGTTATAGATTGTGCTGTCCAGTAGATTTTAATGCAAGCCACATATGTATTTTAAGTTTTCTCATAGCTACAATTGGAAAAATACAAACAGGTGAGATTAATTTTAATATATTTTATTTGACCTATAAAATTATTTCCAAAATATTTCAACATATAATCAGTATAAAATTTATGAGATAGTTATACATTCTTTTCTGTACAAAGCCTTCAAACTCTTGTGTTTATTTTATACTTAAAGCACATTTCAATTTGCACACCAGCCTCATTCCTAGTGATCTAGAGCCTCGTGGCTAGTGGCTTTCAAAACGACATAAATAATAGAGTAATTCTGGTTAGGGCAAAAAAGCCTAAGGAGTACATTAGTAAAGCTAAAAAATTATACTTGCATGATAAGAAAAAATGGAGAACAATGCCATCGCAAGACAATGTCCAGAGTTTTGGACATTGAGTACATCTCTGGATCGCCTATACACCTGCATTGTGATGCCCCCAGGGAAGTGTGGGATGTGTGCAGAAGAGATGGAAGGGTGTCGAGTCCCTCTGGGCTTTTGGGTGTTCAAGAGCATTAGGTAGGAGTTGTATGAAAGATTGACCTCTGGTAGGGTTCTTTGCTCTGGGCTAGATATTTAACTTGCATTAATTTAGTCACCACCCAACTCAGTAAAATTAGTCTTTAGTTAATCCTAATATATGAGTGGAAATCAAGATCAGAAGGTTAACAAAATTCCTCAGTCACACAAGTGGTAAATACTAGTAAACATTCAGATTTCAGAGGATTTGCTCTTTGCAGCCATACTACTTTTGTATATTTTACAAATCAAATTCTAGTCTTAACTCTGTTCCTTTCTCCTTTTTTTTTTCTTGGTACTGGGGATCAAACTCAGGTCCTTTTGCTTGCACAGCAGGCGGTGAAACCACTGAGCTAAATCTCCCACCCTCTTTCTCCTTTTTTATGATACTGGGGATGCCCAGGGATACTCTACTGCTGAGCTATAGCTTCAGCCCTTTTAATTTTTAAAATTTTGAGACTAGAGTTTTGCTAAATGCTAAGGCTGTCCTTGAACTTGGGATTCTGCCTCATCCTCCAGAGTGGCTGTGATTATAGGCGTCCATCACGGCACCTGGTTCTTTTTTTTTTTTTCTTTTTTCCCAGTGCTGGGGATTAAATCCAGGGCCTCACGCATACTAGGCAAGTGCTCTACTGCTGAGCTACACCTCAAGGCCTTTAACTCTATTTCTAACTAGTTGTGTGACTTTGAATAAAGTCACTTCACTTGTGAACCTTTGTGTCTTCATCTGTGAAGTTAAGAGTTGATCTGGGTCTTGAGAATGTGGGCTTTGGTTAGAAATGCTATTGCTGGGGAGAATGGTTTCTCTGAAGTTAACTGGGTCAGGTTTATTATTTAACTCCCAAATTTAAGGCTCAGGTTTACTATTTGGATTCCAGTCGCACCAAGGAGAAGGGGGTGAAATGATAAGCCCTAAAATTATTATATACTTAGGGGCCATGCACAGTGCTAAGTGCTTTACATGTACTCATTTATTTAATTCTTGCAACCTATGAACTAGATTCTATTAATGTTAGTACCTTCTTTTTATAGATGAGGACATTAGGGCCCAGAGAGTCTAAAGAGTTTGCTCCAACATCACAGAGCTAATAAAAGTAGAACCAAGATTTAGTCCCTGGCACCTGACTGCAGACCTGTACCCTAACTCACTGCTTCTTTCCATGGTGGCCAGCTAACCACTGAGCATTTCTTTGTTTTCTGCTTCCTTACATGTTTACCGTAGAAAAAGGAAAACCCTGCTGCTGCTCTAAAGCTGTTAGTCTTATTGATAGGTGCACTAAGCTTTTTCAGGTAGAAGTTACTGCATATGCCCCAGCTACCACAAATTACTTATGGAAGTCAATTTAGATCAGGTAAATTTGATGAATGCATTGGTAAGACTTTTTTTTTCCTCTTTGTGATATTGGGGATTGAACTGAAGGCCTTCGCACTGAGCTACATCCCCAGCTCTTTTTTATTTTTGATTTCAAGACAGGGTCTCACTAAGTTGCCCAGGGTGGGCTTGAATTTGGGATTCTCCTGCCTCAGCCTCCCAGAGTGTTGAGATTACAGGCATGTGCCACCACGCCCAGCTCATTGGTAAGATTTTAAAAATAGCTATAGTTTGTTTATGTTGTATATTCATATAAGTACATTGCCTATCTGTAAAATCATATAAAAAAGTAAGAGAATAAATGAGAATTTTATGACTCAAAGTTTCAAAATCATGTCTGATGCTCTCAGCTTTACAGATGCAGAAAGAAAACCAACAGTGTTTAAGTACCTTAAAGATACTTCTGTTCCACAACTGTTAGATAGAACCCTTGGTTATAAGTAGGAGAAATCAACTATTAATAGCAAAAAGGGGAGAATTTAAGAATGTAAGCAGCCTGGGCAACTTAGCTACTTAGTGAGACCTTGTCTCAAAATTAAAAAAGAATAGGGGATGTAGCTATGTGAAGTCACTGGATTCAGTTCTCAATATCAGAAAAAATTTGGATAAACAAGACCAAATTGATAGCTTACTTTGAATGTATCTGTAAAGTAGCTCTGACAAGCATTATTACATTGTCTTGTATATGTTTTATATATATCTGATATATACACATATGCATTTAAAAATATTTATATATTTCTTTTTGTGTGTGTGTGATACTAGAGATTGCATCCAGGGCTATTGCAGTGAGCTACATCTCCAGCCCACTTTTTTTTTTTTAACTTGGAGGCCGGATCTAGCTAAATTGCCTAGGCTACGCTTGAACTTGTGATCCTCCTGCCTCAGCCTCTCAGAGTGCTGGGATTACAGGCATGTGCTACCACATCTGGCTTTATATATGACATGGTGAATGTTTAAATTGAAAAAAAAAAGTTTACAGTAAAAGCCACATTGCAATTAATTCCCCTCAAAATACCCTCTCCCTTCATTTTGAACATACTGTTCTCATCATTCTTGCCACTTTTTGAAGCAGTTCTAGAAGTCTTCTTTTGTGAGTGTCTTTAGTTGTGCTGTTATGGCTGCCTTGATGTCTTAGATCAATGAAAAACATTTACCTGTCGTGTCATTTTGACTTTGGGGAAGAGCCAGAAAGTCACACAGTGCTAGATCCAATTAGATCAATTCTAACTGGGGAATATATGACACTTTTTTTTTTTTTTTTTTGGTACCAGGGATCGAACTCAGGACCTTGTACTTATGAGACAGGTGGCGGCACCACTGAGCTAAATCTCTGGCCCTGTCATGCTGTTTTTTATGCACATTGTTTCTTAAACATTTTAATAAACCCTTATGATATTCAGAGTTCACTGTAGTGTTCCTTAGTATAAACTCTGTTTTTTTCACATGAGGAGAGCTGACCACTTTGCATGGAGAACTCTGAACCTTGGTCTCAGGATCATAACCATAGACCCAAGTTTCATTTCCTGTGCTGATATTTCTTTTCTTTTTCTTTTTTTTTGGTGCCAGGGATCGAACTTGGGACCTTGCCCTTAGGAGGCAGGTGATGGAACGACTAAGCTGAATCCCCGGCCCTGATGGTATTTCTTAAAAAGTTAGAATCTGAAGTGGCATGAAATTGACAAAATTTCATGTTAATTCATTATTCATGATCTATGATTTATGGGATACTTTAAAACACACCTTTTCTCAACCATAGCTCACAACTGACTACCAAACAAGCTGAAACATGTCACACACACTGTTACTAGGGTTCAGTGTACCCCTTGTATTTTTTTTTTTTTTTT